>CM039139.1:8013060-8027698 GCA_022036555.1 Microstegium vimineum | reverse complement strand
ATTTTTAACAGCTTGTGCCTGATGTGCAGGCTCAAAAAGTTCTTGGAAACAAGTGCACTGAAATTGAAAAAGTGTCATCAGGAAGGTTTGTTTTTGTCATTGAATTGTTATTTTTTTCTAGGTAAAAAAGGATAAAAATGTGATTTCTGAACTAAGGTTTTTCTGTTTGGCTATAATAGAACTGACAACACAGTGAAGAATTGCTTTTTTACCTACAAAATGAAGGAAAAGGATGAGGAGCTATATCAAGAAATTGGTGTCATTCTGCTTCAATATAATGTCTTCCTGTTTTGATTTAAAGGAGAACCTGGTTACTAATATGAAACTATTTGAACATCAAAAGAGCACACATAAGATGCCAGACAACCTTACTGTATAATTGGCTTACTGTATAATTTCATTTGTCTTATAGCTGTTCATTAGGTATAATTCCTATACATTTTGGCTGTCACTATTTCCCAATTTTATAAGATTAATTATTTTGCTTATTTTCTTGGTATGTTTGTTGGTCTCCGATTGCATTTGTTTTTGCAATTCATAGAAAATTTTGGGGTTTTGTTTTTATCCTATTTAATTTTTAATTCAGAGATTTATTTTTGATTCTTTATTTCGTGTGATAGTGTCCTTAGTTTCACTCGTTTTTTGGTTGTTTATTTATTTGTGTGATTTGTTCCTTTTAATTACTTGTGTGACAGGAGGTCATGAATCACACATATTACGCTCAATTGGTAATTTGTGTGATTTGTATCCTGAAATTGCTTGAGTGATCAAATGCCTCAAATCACCCAAGTGCTAAATAGACAGACTCTTTATAAAGTGTATCAAGTTCAATTTCTGGTTTATATTATTGACAGAAAATGTTTTAGTGAGGATGAGGCATATGGTATAGGAGGAGGTAAATTTGTATACATAATTACAAAAGCCAGCAACGGCTACTTACACGTACGTAGAGTCGCAAATAAGAGTTTCTGCGCATGATAAGATGGCTTTCCTTGCTTTACCCTGTACACATAACGCCACAGCCCACATGATGTACTAGGTGATTACAGAAGATCACATTAGCAGCTCACCTCCCCCGGCCTATCGCTTATTCCTCCCTAATTAAACACAGTAAGTAATAAATCCAAAATTAACTAAATAATAAACACATGGCTAATAATTTAAGCAAGCCAGCCGGCCGCAGCAGCTAAATATTAATTCTCAGTGCTACTGTGCTAGGAGCTGCTTGCGCTTCTCTTCTCCGATGTCCACTGCTTGTACTTGTCGAAGAACTCCTTGTTCTCCTTCTCCAGCTCCTTCCACACTGCAAATGTTCGCAGGAAACACATATGAATATATATTACTTACTAGAATAATCAATTTCATTCAGACGGCAGGCAATTCGTTTCCACAGTACAGTGTACTACTGCTGAAATTAAATTACCTGTGGAGGTGACGACGGGCTGGACGTCGGCGCGCTTGGCCAGCGCCTCCATGCACTCCTCCATGCTCATCCCGAACGTCATGCATCTCTCTATCAGGTGCTGCACCTGCATGAGTCAACGACGACGGCGACGGCGACGCCGGCCACCGGAGTTATTAGTTCCGATCATCATGCATGCAGTCATGCAGACGAGTGTGACATGTGTTCAGAAGAACACTAATAAAAAATGAATTAATGATGAAATCCTCCGTAGATGAGAGAAAAATGCATGGATACTGTGAATTACCGTGTGGATATAAGAGGCAGGATTAGAGTCATCTCCGGGAGCCATGGATCCTCCTCCTGTTTTTTTTGGTTGAGCAGCCACACACTCAGCAGGCAGTGCCCTGTTGACCTTTCTCTCTTCGTCTACCTCTCCCGTCCGGAACAGTTTCTCTATAGGCTGTAGGCGCTGTAGCGAGAGAGTCTATGGCTGCCCGCAATCTGATTCCGTGTGTGACGATAAGGCGTGCAGAGTCGACAGGGGAGGATCCTATATATACATGCGCCACGGATGAGGACACCGCCTCCCGCCCGGCGCCTCGCTGGGAGAGGTCCACGGCTCCTCCTCCTCCGCCCGCTGGCCACGGCGACGCCCAGTCGGCGCCGGGGCTTTTCCGCCTGTGGACCGAGCGCACGGAGCGGGCGCGGGAGGAAAAGCGGGGCCGGGCGGGCCGGGCGTTCACGTGGGCGCGGGGAGCCGATTGGAGGAGCGGAGATTGGAAAGCGACGTGGGCCGCCGTGCGCAAATATCTTTTTCCACCCGGCCGGCCCGTGGTCTATGCGGGCGGGCCCCCACGCGCGGAAGCCTCCAGGTGGACATGCACCTCGCTCTCTTCACGTGTCGCATGGCCCCGCACGGCCGGCCACGTCGCCACTCCTCGGCCTCGAGCGGCGCCGGTCCCGGATCCTCTGTCTGAAGGGCGACACCAACCCCCGAGCAGGACGAGACGGCGGCTCCGCGGTCGCGGCCACGACTCGGCACAGGGCTCAGGGCATAGACCACGACCGGCGCAGCGGATCCTCCTGTGCTCCACCACGGGACCTCGCAAGTGGCCCGCCGAGCAGACAAAAGCCCTGCGCGGGGCCGCGCCCGGCCGACGCGTAGCTGGGTAGCTGTCTACTTGGCGGATACCTGTCGTGCATGCAGCGCCTACGCAGCATGACCAATCCTCTCCCGGCCTGTGAATGGGCATGTGGTCCAATGATAGTGACATTTGATACTACTCATCAGGGTTCAAAACCGTATCATTTGCTATGATTTATTCCAGATTTTTTAGGTACACGTACGCGTGCGCATTCGGTGATATTGCGTGTTTCCCGCGCATCGAAGGCGAGATTCGCACGCGTGTGTGTACAGTGTGATGTGAGTGCGGAGTGTGTACGTCCAAGTTATACAGATAAAAACAAAATCCCCTCCGGGCCTCCCCTCGGTGGTGTGGACAGAGAGAGATACTGTAGCTGCGACGGGCGGGGCCTACGGCTCCGTTCTCCATCAGATCGGCGGATAACAAAAGGGCCTGATGTGTGATGTATGGAGTTGCGTGATGGGTCGTTTCCAAGCAGCGGCCAATGGGGTGCCGTGATCGGCACCCCCTGCACCGTGCGTCCGCGAGACCGCGACTCATGCGCTCGAGTATGGCTCCACGGACCAAAACCAAACGGAATGGCACGCTTGCTTCCCGCACACATGACGAACCGGTCCCGGTCCATGCCATGTCCGGGTCCACCACTCCGAACAAGAGAGACCCCGAGGCGGGCCTCATGGGCCTCTAGGCTATAGGGCCTGCTTCTGTACTCTCTTGTCTTTAAAAACATGATGGGCCTCACGAGTCTTCAGAAAACCCTACTCCTATGGGGACGTGCTCGGTGCCGACCCGGCTGGTACACAGCCCCCCGCCAACCCCCTCCTCCTCCTATAATTTTTTTTTGGGAATTTCTATTTATCTCTCGGTTGATTTTGTGTGTCTTAATCATTCAGTTTTCAATGGCTGTGATTTTGTTGTGATCTGTGCCATTGTGAGTTGTTGTTTTCGTTTTTAATGGCTTCTGTTGTTTAATGGGCTTGTTTTGTTGCTTTAGGCCCATATCGTTGCATTCTTTTTTGTTTTTCTCCTGCTCAAGCAAACAGACGGAGGGGGCACATGCCGACAGGCTGTGTTTATCCTTTCAAAAAATATTAGAGAGGGCGGGCTGCTTTTTGTGCTTGCTGGAGGCAGAGGCAGAGGCGGAGAGCGGAGAGCGGAGGCGGAGGTGTCGAATGCGTCGCCGGAGCAAGGGGCAGAGCCGGGGGCGGAGGCAGCAGGGACCGGAGGAGGTGGCGGACACCGACGCGGAGGCAGCGGATGCTGCAGAGGCGGAGGTAGGTGGAGGCGTAGGTGCCGAGGGCGTCGCCGGCTCAGGCGTCGCCGGAGCAAGGGGGCAGTGTCGGGTGGTGGGGGGCGGGAGGGGGGCGGAGGCAGCGGCTGCTGCAGACAGGGAGGTAATTACACTAGCTCGATCTGTCTTTTGTTTGTGTAACCGGCGTGCAAAGGAGTGTAGTTGTTTGATCATCTCGTTTTAGGCGGATTCAGTAGGTGTTTGTTGTAATATGTTTCGTTCATTTTGGTTGTAATAATTTTGTTTGTGCACGGACACATGGGGGGGAGGTCAGAAGGGGTGTTGGATCTGGTGGTCAGTAACAGTTAGGCATAAGGACAGTAGGAGTATTTTTGCTGGTGTTTGATCTTCTAGAATTAGTGTATGTTGGCTGATGAGCTTGTATGCATGGTGTATGCTTCATTTATGCCTTGTGAGATCTGTATGTGTATTGAAGTAATTTTTTTCTTCAGTTCTGTATCAATTTCATGGTCGCGGTGTGTTTTTGGGTTTGAGTGGAAACTGTTGCATTACTGAGGGTGAATTGTATATCTCCCCTAGTGGTCTGTCAACTTGTTCATTTGATTTTTTGTGATTTGTTTTTCTTTTTTGGGTGTGATTATAAACTGATGTATTAGTGAGTGTGAACTGTAGGTCTCCTCTAGTGTGTGTGAGTGTGAATTGATGCAAGCTATTTGTGAGTGTGAATGGTATATATTTCCCTTATTGCCTCAGTGATTGTGTATGTGGTTTTTTTTAATCAAGTTTCAGAGTCTGATAGTTTGAGAGTCTGATAGTCTGATACTGATAAGTACCAATATTTTTGTTTGTTTTGCTCAGTTTCATCCACAACAAGTTCAACAACCAGGCACTGAGCACTACTCACTTTTAATACTGATAACTAAACATTCAATTGTTGATGATTTGGAAATGAAAACCGTGCCCTTTTTTTTGGCAAACTACTTATTAGAACTGTATACTGTATGCTCTCTGTGTGTTTTATTCAGTTATCAATGTAATTTCAGTAGTCATATATCATTATGTTTTTTCTTTGTCTATGGTTAATCTTTTATCAGGTGTTCCAAAGATACTGTCTCAGCAACAGTAAATCAAGGCATTTTTTCTTTTTTGATTTGCAGTGCACATAGTTAATTGTTTGTTGCCTTTCTGTTAATTTTGGTTTGTCAGTTAATCAGTTCACCCTGTCAAGTAGTTTTTTAAGATTAATATTGTGTCAGTTTACTTTCTTTTAATGATTAGAATTAATTAGTAGTGTCATTTTTATTTAACCAATTACGGTTATTTCCTTTAGATGACTACCAAAAGGTCAAGATTCACAGAATCTGATGTTGACACTACAAATGGAGCTCATCACCGTGAACCTAAATATCAGTGCGACAATAATAATGTATTTTTCCATTAATCTTTAGTATTCTATATTTGATTTCATTATTATCATTTATGTAATGATTAATTTGTTTTATTATTTTGCAGGATCTTTCTGGTGCACATATAATGTTGATGGAGAAATTTATTGAGTTCTATAAATCAAAGGTGTTTGTATTTTTTTTTGAAATGATATTTGTTTTTGTCGGAACATTCAGATGCTTTGTTTAACATGTTTTCACATATTAACTTATTCTCCTATTATAGATATCAATTCAGGATAATAAACTAGATCATCACTCCAAGCAAACTCATAATGCAGTAAAGAAGGTAACTTCTTGACACCTACATTTTTTATCTACTTGTCTTTTGTAATTTCTAACATTATTTTTTGTTCTTGTTTATTAAAGACATCTATTGATTCATATAACTTCAAGGAAAAACTTGCCCTATACTTTGGTGATTACTTGCCGGCAACAGTAAGTGTTTTTGTGTGTTAATTAGAGATTATTTCTTTGTTCAATATTCTGCTATTGCCTTTTTTTTATGTTTTTAACTTTTTCTTCTAGGTCATCAATGAACTATGTGCACTTGTCCATGATAATTCATATGATAAATGCAGTTATTGTGCTTTGCCAACTGAGAGTTTAGTTCTTGGTGTACTGCAAATTTTAGTAGATGCTGGGTCTAAAATATGTGGGGCAGTAGACAAGAATCCTCATGTTTCTACAAGCAAACCAACAAACCCAACCAAAGTTGATCGTGATGAGGCTGATAGGACAATGCATAACTCTGCAGAAGGTTATGTCTTTTTCATTTGTTGTTTTTTTCTATGCTTTCCATTTGATATTTTTATTAAATTGGATTTTTTTGTTTACTAGGGAATAAACATGCATCTATGCTAATGCATACTAAAAGATTGGATAAAGAGAATTTTATATCCAGTAGAGAGGCATTAAACAACAATGAAACCACCTATCCAAATAAGAATCATTGCTTCAACGATTCTCCACATGGTGGCACTAAGGTGATTGTGAAATTTACAGTTCTTGTGTTTTATTTATTTATTTTCTTTATTTGTTTTTTATTGATGCATCATGTTTAAATTTAGAATCCAACTGGAACCAAAGATACTTTTGATGCCATGATGGCCAACATGAAGAATATTATAGTTCTGGACACTCCACTGGTTATGAAAAATAAATCTTCTGATGGATCTGTGTTTGTAACTCATCCAGGTTGTGTAGTTTTTCACCTTTCTTCATTTTAGATTATAAGTTTCTGTTTTTTTGTTTAATATGTTTCTTATATACAGATTCTATTAACCCTATGAAGAAGAGCATTAAGCTTGACCAGCCAGTTCCTCGTATGTGTCCACCATCAATGATAATGTCTCAAATTCATGACCCACTCAATGGTGTAATTGATGTTGATGAAATTCAGAATAAAGATTCGACATATCATGAGTTGTTGTGTCAGAATGCTAAGGTAATATATATTACCATGTCTTCTATTTTTTATAATATAACAGAGAATCATTTTCATGTTGTTAATTTGAATTTTTTCTCATGCAAGTGTTCATTGACTTTTTTCGGCAGGGCTCCAATGCCAATGCTAGAAGGTGTGACTTTGGTAAAATATCAGATCAGATATACAACCAAAAGAACTTCCCTTCTTCTGATAGGAAAAAAAATGATGAAACAAAAAGTATGAAATCAGTGGGAAAAGAACCACCTAATATGTTGACTAAGACTTTCGTTCAGTTACAGAGTACTGCTCAATTGTCACCCAAGTTTCACGTAACTGATGAAGAAAGACGGTACTATGACATTATATGTGGTCTTGCATATAGCCAATGGAAGTGGTGTGTCTTATTAGTTTGATGAATTCCAATAATCTTTGTTTGTTGTCTGTTTTATTACTTGCAGCAACATTTTTTGCATTTAATGCTGGTCATTAATTATTTTTTTAGCTTCCCTGCTGTCAAGTTTTTCAAGACAAGTGTGACATACTCTTCGTTGGGAGAATCAATTGAGCCTGGTGGCCTTGTTGATAATTTTTTATTGCTGGTTTTGTCGCAAATTATTTGAAGATCATCACCCAAGGCGTTCAAAGAAGCACTTTTTCTATCCAAATGTTGGGGTCTGTTTGATTTTGCTTTTTGTTTCCTTTTTATTTACGTCCATGTAAAGTTCCACTTCTTATGCCCAAGTTTATTTTAGGGATGTTTATTGTCATACAATTCTCAATATGACATAAATGTTGTGAAGAACTCTTTCCATAGGGCAAATTCTGCACACAAGCTACACTTATCTGAAAAGGTACCTATCTTTTAATTTTTGTTATTCATTTTTTATCTTTTTAGTATTGGTTAGTTTTTTTTCATGAACAATGTTATCAGTATCTGAACTTTGAAGATTCAGTAGTCAACACTATCTAAACAATTAGTAGTCATCAGTATCTGAACATTTACTAGTCATCGTAACACCCCAGGTGTTAATTTTCAGATTATGGAAATAGATCCTAATTTAAACTTTGTTTAATTATCTAAGAATAAATATTCTTCTAAGCTTGTCAAGAAAAGGCTCTAGAAATTAATTTTGTTAAAGCCTTCAACGCTTTTAAAATCTAGATTTCCTAGTCTTTGACATTGGCATTCCACGTTCTCTAAAATTTATCAAACCTTTTTGAATCTGTTAAAATCCTTTATACCTTGGTGTTCTTCTTTCGTTGCTCTACATCATGGTGCAATCGGTTGATCAAATTGATTTACAGTTTAAAATTTTGGAAGGATTTTAAATCAGTGGCAATTCTATAAATAACTTTAAAATCTTGGGTATGGTTTTGAGCTGGAACCGACCCTTGCCACCTCACACGGTGCGTGTCGGCCTCCCCGGCACCGTGGCCGCTCGGCTCGCCGCGTGCTCCTCTCGGTGGCACGTCAAGGACAGGGGTCGGCACCTCCTGCTTCCTCTCTCCAATTTCCCAGCTATCCCTCTCTCTCAATCTCTCACTCTCCCTTCCCTGGTTCCCTCTCCCTCTCTTCTGCCGAACTCGGCAGAGGCCGACGCAGGGAGCAGCGGCTCTGCTGCCGAGCCTCCTCCACCCCATCGCCTCCTCTGGTGCTGCTCCTATGACCAACAATCCTTCCTCCCTCCTTTGATTCTCCTATCATTCCTAGCTCCTCCTTGATCCCTAAACTAACTCAGCCATGAATCCCACCTTCAATCTTTGGTTCCCATGAATTTCCTCGGCAAAAGGTTGAAGGAAGGTTGGTTTGGTGAGGGATGATTTTTATTGGATTTTTATGCATATATGTCATGACTCATGGATTTACAAATAGGAGCTTGGTTGATTTCTTGAAAAGTTGGGATTCCTGATGCTTAAGAAAAATCCCGTAATTATTTTCCCATGATTTTGCTGATCTTTGGAAATTCGTAGTAATTCATAGAAAAATCTTATGAATGTGTTTTTGGACTTTTTGGAATCCTCATGAAATCTTCTATGCAGTAGATCTATCTTTTGGCATGGTTTAGTTTATTAAGTTTGCTGTAAAAATCATTTTGTGCATGCATGTCAATTCTGTTAAGATGTTTTTGTCATTTTCGTAGCCACTGTTATGTTCATCAAATAAATTTGAAAAATTTATGGGATGTTTACAAGTTTATGCTTGATTTCTGGTAGAAATTTCATGATTTTAGGTTTGATGGTTGTAGAGTTATAAAAATGGCAAAATGGCTATCTCTCTGTTTAAAACTGCTGATGTGATGTTTGTAATCAATTTATTTCATGGTCAATATGATGTTTTCTGTGGATGAGTTGAATACCAAAGTGATAGATAATTTTATGATCTGTCTTGTGTTAAAATTTCATGATTTTACATCTAATAGTTTATGATTTATCAATTTTGCAAGTGGAATGCAGTTGTTGTTCACTCTCTGGATAGAGCTGATAAGAATGAGTTGTTTGGGCAATTTACTTTTAGATTAATGCTTTGTCACTGTGGAAACATTTCAAGTATATTTCATAAGCTTTCCAAAATGTTGAGATTCACATTTTTATGTGGTCTAGATCTCATGTTATAACTGTTTAAAGTTGAGTGCAGAATTTGCCTTGTTGTTTAAAGTTGTTTGCAATAGAACTTTTGTCTTTTTCATAGAGGTTTATATACTTGCTTAACTGACATGAAATTTGTACAGTAGACTAATGAAAGCATGTGTAGGCCTCTGTAATTTTGTTATATTATGCATGTTTGATATGTGTTCATAATTACACTTAGTTATCTAAACAAATTAAGAAAGTGTATGTAAATAATTTATTTAGCAATGGACACTATATTTTCTAGTGTTCATTAGTCATGTTTAACATGTTGGTAAAGTTAGTTTTGTCCAATTATGTGTTTGCAACAAAAGTTAACTTTTATTTATTGCAATTGCTAGTTTCTGGACAGTTTTGGGGGCAATGCACATTACCCCTTGTTAATGATGTTCTTTGAGAATATTTTGAATACTAAAGTTGTAAATAACTCATGTATCTAGCTGCTGTTAAAATTTGGTGGCATTTGGCCAAGTAGTTTATGTTTTATACATGTTTTAAGTGGGGAATCAGAGATGACTGCTCTCTGTTTTTCAGGAACAGATTCTGTAACTTTGCAATTTAGACTTATTTAACTTGTGAATCATGATGTGCTAGTATAGAATGAAATGTAGATAATTTCATAAGCTTTCCAGAATGTCTTGTTGCAAGTCCTTTGGATTTGTAAAACTCTGGATATGATTAAAATGGTGACTGTTGTCTTGTTGTCCAAAACTGCATGCATAGTTTAATTGTTCTATTCTATCTTGGTTGTTTAATTTAATGATTAACTCTTGGTTAATGAATGCTTGCTAAGTCTTAAGCTAAGTTCAATTGTGTGTTATGCTTTAGATTCTTGTTATATCTAAATAGTATGTTTAGTAAGGTTAGTTAATCAACTGTGAATGTCTATGCTTTGTATGATATTGTGATGTCTTGTGTGCTTTAAATTGTCTTGCTTGACTAAACTTATTAGTTATTTTTGATTGCTCTCTACTTGACATAACTTGAATCAAATCAACCTGATTGTGTTGTGTTTGAAGTTCTTAACATGTCTAACCTTTATTTTTAATAATATTGTTTAAGTAACTAAAAATGCTTTGTCATGTTTTATCTTAGATTACTATTCTGCGCATTCATACATTTGCATCTTTGCATCTCATTATGGAACGATAGATCCGTGCGATGGTTAGTGTCGAACCAGAAGATGATGATTGGTGGATCTAGCCAAAGCTGTATTGGTGATTAAATCCAGAAGATGGATAATCTCGGAATTCTAATCAATGATATTTGCCAAGCAAATATCATCTAACAAACACTGACTAGTGTTCTTACCCAGGCAAGCCCCGGTGCATTTAAACCTCTCCTTGTATTTAAAAGCTTTTATTTAAATACACTTATGGTTATTATTGCATTGTTCTTACTTTATTAAATTCCTACTTGATGCATAGCCTTCTCCTTGTGTTAATTGTACCTTATACCTTGACACTTGTTTAAAGATGAAAACTTTTGCCAAAATCGCTTAGTATGCTTAGAGTTTTCTAGTAGGTGATTCCCGGTCACTTACACATAGCGTATTGCTTCGGCAAATGGTATAAGGTATGTTGTTTTCTAGAAAACTCTAAGCATACTAAGCATTTTAGCCAAAAGTTTTCATCTTTAAAAAGTGTCAAGGTAGAAGGTACAAGTAACCAAGGATAAGACTATGCATCAAATAGGAATTTAATAAAGTAGTAACAATGCAATAATAACCATAAGTGCATTTAAAGAAAGCATTTTTTTTAAATACAAGGTAGGGTTTGAATGCACCGGGGCTTGCCTTGGTTGGAGGGGTACACAAACTCGGGCTCTGATTCAACAAGAGAGAAATCCCCTTCAAGAGAGGGATTATCCAACCCAACCAACGAACAATCTACACGATATATTGATATGCTTAAATGATACTTGAAATGATAGACATGATGTTTTGCAACACACAAACATATACTTAAGAGATGAACAAAACAGATTAAACATCTTGAGTGCAACTTTCCTTCATGAAAGAAAGTTAAACTAAAGCATAAAACAAGTTAACTAAACTATGAAATAAAAGATTATCTAGTTTAATAATTATGTCCAAAAGAACTGAGCAAGCAATACTTCATCAAACATGTCCAACATGTGGTTGTCACTGGACAATTGACCATTAGCATCAAACAACCCAAAATCACTCAAAACCTAAAGTCATTAGGGTTGCTAATCATTTTATTATTAATTAAACAAATAGTCATGTTCAACAGTTCATCCAAAAATTTCCAAACTTTTTGTACAACAAGATATAAGTGTATAAAGGTTACACAAAAATTTCCAGAATTTTTAGAGCATTACACAGAGCATGAAAAATCATGGAAAACCCATTTTTCAATTATTTTGAGAATTTTTACAGGATTTAAAATGTACTGAATATGGACATGTTATATTTTTATTAAATACTACACATCATAGAGAACATACATAAATTTTTACAGAATTTATTTATGCACAAAAATAAACATACAAAAATAACAAAAAGCATTACTGTGCAAAACTGAAAAAAAAAAAGAAAACCCTTCACTGACACCTGGGTCCCGTATGTCAGTGACACAAAAACAGGGCAGTGGCGCCGGTGACCATAAAACACGGCGGCGCGTCGCCGGCGGCTACTTAGCGGCTCAAACAACTTATGCGCTGGACTCTACTCGTCGTCCCAAACCCATCGAGGTACGGTAGAGTCATTTCCATCCCTTAGAACTCCCTTGTCGGCGACATCCGCGGCGGCCCGAGCTCGGTCGCTCGAACGCCGGCGAGCTGAAGAATCATGGCCCTATTGATTTTGGTGATTAACGAAAATTAGCAATTATTATGGCTAACGTGTGATTTGCAGAGGCTATGAGTAGCCTAGCCATAGTGATCAACATGAATGGACATCAACAGGTGTCACCTAGCCCCCAAGATGGATATCATTTCGGATTTCAAAGAGATATGATGAAGACCCTAGAATGATAGACTAAGTGCCATAAGGTGATGAAGGACACTTAGAAATAGATAGGGCTTCTATTTGATCTTTGATCGTACTATTAAAAGGGGTTAAGACTAGTAACTTGACTTAGGAAAGCTTCATGAACTAGGTGTGGTGTACAGTTGTCTTTCTTAGCTCTAAGCAAGCATATGGTGACCGTAAGATAGCCTAGAACAACCTCCATATTCATCACGGCGAAAAACGAAGTTGAGAGGTCTGTTATCTGGGCGACGGACGCTCCTGACGGAGGCGTCGGACGCTATCCATCGCGTCGGACAAAGGCGTCGGACGCTGGGTGGTTGAGTCCACAGCGTCCGTCGGCCTTCCAGTGGCCGTGTTTTCTGGCTAAGTTTTTCAGGGTCCGACGGACGCTGTCCATCGGCCAGGCGTCGGACGTTTGGAGAGTGTTCGTTGACCTTCCAGAGAGTGTGTTTTTTAGCTCGAGTCAGAGTGTAGCGTCGGACGCTGGGAAGAGCGTCCGTCGCCCCTCCGACGGAGCGTCCGTCGCTGGGAAATCCTGTCAGAACTAGCCGTTGGGGCATGCGACGGAGCGTCTGTCGCCAACTTAAAAGCTATGCTTTTTTCAGCCCGAGGCAGTTTTGTGTGAGGGCCATTTATAGCTCAACACTTGCCTTCCCACCGTGCCTTTTGCTCATTTCATTTGCTGTGCTGTTTGAGAAGGTTGGGAAGAGAGCAAGAGCCCTAGAGAGAGAGAGTGATTTGTGAATCCATCCATTCTCTCCTCTATTTCATCCAAGAGTTCAAACGTGCATCCTCTAGTTGTGAAGCTTGAGTGAGTCAAGCGAAGATCGAGGATTGTTACTCTTGGTGATCGACATCACCTAGACGGTCCGGTAGTGCTTGGAGGAAGGTGATCGTCGGAGGATTGTCGGCGGCCCTTCTTCATCGACGTTGTGATCGGTTGTGGGCGATTCACCGAGTCGGAGTGGCGAAGAATCAGCCCGTAGAGAGCACTCATCCCTTGCGCGGGATTGAGGGGGAGCTATACCTTGCGAGGTGCTCCAACGAGGACTAGGGGGGAGTGTCGACTCCTCGATACCTCGGCAAAACATCGCCGTGTCAAGCATCTCTTTCCCTAGCTCTTTCTTACCGCATTATTTTTCGCACTTGTCCTTCAATTCATACTAGAATTGTGTAGGAAGTTTTCGCTTTCTATTGACTTGTTACCGCTTTCTAGCTAGGACACACAAGCGGTAGGCACTAGGGTGTTAATTGTCTCTTTATAGGTTTAATTCTTGTCTTTAAATTAAAAAGAGCCCAATTCACCCCCCTCTTGGGCATCTTGATCCTTTCACGAGCACAAGCCGTAATCGGCTCAACCAACAACCCCAGCATGCTTAACGGCCCCCAAACAACGTGGACCGCACTCGAAACGAACGAACAACTACTCGAAACGACCCTACCGACGAGCATGGCGGCACCCCGCACGCGGCCGCTCATGCGCCGACGAAAACACGCACACACTCGATCAACCAACAGCGCGAACGTACTCAGGACGACTAGGCGAAGCTAGCACAAGACTCCGACTCGAAAACGATCAACTAAAACGAACGACCGACGAGCGCACCGTCGCGATGGCCATGAACCGCGACGACGCTTGTGGACAGAGCACGACGGCTCGATTCAAGGGAAACCAAGCGCGTGGATAGTTCGAGGTGCTCACCCTAGTCACGGAACACTAGCTATCGCAGCCGGAGATGAAGCAGAGGGAGCTGGCGACGAAGACCGTGCCGGCGGAGAAGGTGAACCGAGCGGCAACGTCGATGTTCCCGGAGCTACGGTCCACCATTTGCAAAACGGAGGATAGCAACAGAATCAGAGAAGAACAACGAAGATGAAACAAGAACCAGAAGAACAATATGGCTCCTATGTAGCCGGTGAGACTGCGAACCAGAGCGGCGGCGCTCTCGCCGGAGCCGAGGAAGAAGGCTTCGCGTCGGGCGATGCACGCGTTCGCAGCTTCAACCAACTAGTGCGGAAGGTGTACTAGCTCAAGGCGAAAGCTATTGAGGAGGATTGCGAGCTTGGGAGTGACTGGAACGCTCGTGCGAGCTCGGCGACACGAAGTGTTCGCGTGGAGGAGCAGAGCAGGGCAGAACGCGCGGCGTCGAGCGTGGAAAGAGAGGGCAGGGGTGGATGGCGTCCCGTTTTGTAGACGGCAATGGGGCCGTGGCGTTGCCACGCACCTGCTGCGACGCCCGCTGAGGCCAGGAGGCGCGCGGTGGTGTCGGCAGGTGGCCGGACAGATGTCAGCGCCATGACTCAACTCGACATGCAGGTGTTCGGTGAAATGTCCAAAC
>CM039139.1:7997168-8012960 GCA_022036555.1 Microstegium vimineum | reverse complement strand
CCGTGGGTTCGATTCCTTGTTCTTCTTGGTGGGTTGGAGGCTTTGGAAAGAGCACAATGCGAGGACCTTCGATGGCATTGCGTCTCAGGCGGCAGCGCTGGCGTTGGGCATTCTGGAGGAAGCTGAGTTGTGGTGCATGGTGGGCAATCAGTGCCTGGAGGAGCTGCTAGCCAGTTGACGCGCAGACGGTAGCGTGGTGGGCATCCGGCGGCTGGAGGTGCTTCTAGCGAGTCTTAGCGCTTCTGCTCTCTCTATTTTTTGGCGATTTCGGTCGAGCTCTCTTTGTCTTTCTTCTTCTTCGGTAACTGTGGTTGCCGGTCGGTTGTATTGGGGTTGGACTCTATTCTGCTTAATGAAAAACACGCTAGGGTTGGGAGTGATCGCGAAAAAAAACAATGGCGGGAAGCTTCCGTTTCCTGCAGTTTTGAACCACCTCCGTGGCAAAAATAAAAGTTTCCGATATGGATCTGCCTTGCATGAAACTAGTTTGGTGTAGATCAATTATAGGGCTCAACTGCTGCTGCAATCTTGCTGTTAGTATCTTGGCAATGATCTTGATAGAGCAATTCTGCAGACAGATAGGGCGAAAACCATCCACCGCTACATTCCCAGCTTTTTTTGGGATGAGGACCATGAAAGACCTGTTTATTCTTTCCAGATCAGCCTGGTGAGCATAGAAGGCCGCGAGAAGTGCCATGACATCCTGCTTGATGGTGCTCCAACAAGCCTTGTAGAAGGTTGGGCCGAAGCCGTCAGGCCCGGGTGCACTGCTTCTGTCCATGTTCTTTAACGCGGCAAAAGCTTCTTGCTCGGAGAACGGGGCAGAGAGCTGTTAAGGAGACTGAAGGTGCACCTGGGGAATTGATTCGAGGTCGAAGTTCCAAGCAGCCTCAACCGGCTGA
Source organism: Microstegium vimineum (assembly GCA_022036555.1). Classification (NCBI taxonomy): domain Eukaryota; kingdom Viridiplantae; phylum Streptophyta; class Magnoliopsida; order Poales; family Poaceae; genus Microstegium; species Microstegium vimineum. Next base: position 8,012,058 of record CM039139.1, on the reverse strand, counting down.
CCAACAATGGAACTGAAGTAGTCTGTCAGGGCCTTGACCTTGCCGTCATGATTGTAGATAGCTTCCCTTGAAGCTCAATACACCGGATGCTGTTGGATCGCAGGCGAACAGTGGCCTGCGCGTGATGGAAAGTGGTGTTTGCATCAGCTTCTCTAATCGCTCTGAATTTGCTTCGTTGTTTCCGGTATGCGCCTTTTTCTTTTATAGCTTGCGTGAGTAAGCCTTGACAATGCTTGCGTGCCTATAATTCAAACACAGATGGAGCCCTTTCATCCTCGAGGGTGTCAAAAAGCTGGATAATAAAATTGCAGTTCGGAATTAGGTGTGGTGACGCCCTGAAACGCCGGGATCAGACCTTTATCGCTGCCCTGGTGAACTTAAGGCAGGCAGACTTTTAACTAGCTTATCTACAACCAAATACTCGTCAAGATCCAATTAGATTTAACGTCGTTTGAACTGCTTGTGTTACAGCTCCTTATATTCATGCCGTGAAGCGGAAATCAAGACTGGAACAATCAGACGCTCCTGCCTGTGATTCCTTCGATCGCGTGTTCACACAGATACTACTATACTACTTCGATCAGCATGTTTTCAATTGATCTTCAGCTAGAAATATGGAATACTTTCATGATAGAGCATTTGCGAATTGCGATACCCTTTATCTTCTTCACCCCGCTTCCCCCTTTCGGTCCATGCGGAAGTCACGAATGGAGTTTTTGAAAATTAAAATTAAAAAAATGTTTTGATAAAATCATGGTTCTAAAAACAATAGAAGTTATACAGTATCTAAACAATACTTTCTTTATCATAAATTATAAAACGTTTGATCCTAAACTTATACCGTTGTATCATCACAGTCCCTAAACTCATAGATCGATCGTTTAGGTCCTCAAACTTGTTTATCGTGTTATCTCGGTCCCTAAACTTGCATCACTTGTCTAGGTTTCAAACTTATTCAGTTATGTTATTTTGATCCTTAAACTTAGTTTTGAGTCTCATCTGTATTCAAACAGAACGATCTAAAACATTTATATAAAAAAATCATAACTTTTTCATATGTGATCTACAACTTTGCAGTTGATTTTTTTTGAATTAAAATTATTTAGGGTTCTAAAATATTTGTATATGTTTATAGATTTTGAAATTTAAAATTAAAATTATCAAACAATCTTGGATATTGAAATGGTCTATATGAAATTTATAATTCGATCTACAACTTTATATTTGAGAAGATTTTATTTGAATTGGTTTAGTATATAAAATTTAATTTAAAATTTTAATTTTAAAATCCATAAACTTACAATAATATTTTGGTACCCTAAATAATTTTAATTTCCAAAAAAATTCAACTATAAAATTGTAGATCGCATCGAGGGCTACCATTTTAATATAAATTTTATCTTCCAAGTTCATATGAAAAATTATGAATTATTTTTTATATAAAGTTTTTAGATCGCCTTGTTTTGAAATAGATGAGACTCAAAACCAAGTTTAGAGACCGGGATACAACTGAATAAATTTGAGAACCTAAATAGGTGATTTGCATGCTTAGGGACCGGAATAACATAACCGAACAAGTTTAAGAATCTAAATGGTCGATTTGTGAGTTTAGGGATCACGACCTTTAGGGACCGGGATGATACAACGCTACATGTTTAATTACCGATGATAGACTTTACTTTTCTAGATTCATAATATTTACTATGTATGTAGATGTAATATATCTAGGTGCATAGTAAAATCTATGAATATAAAAAATTCAAAATATTGTATATTTTATAACAGATAGACTTACATTTTTTATTTATTTTATATTTTATAGGAAAACTTAAAATTTGGATGGAGTGATAGTATTTCGGTTAGGTCCAATACTCTGAAAACATTTTCGGACCATGATCAATCCCGCTCGGCCCAGCCCACGTATGTACGGAATCCCTCCGAGCCCAACACACAGGGTTCCTCTCGTCGTCACCGTCATCTTCCTCTGGCCAGTCGCTCCTTTCCCTTCCCCGCGTCAAACAAATCTAGGGTTCCAAGCGAGCGAAGCCTTCCTCCGCCAGCCGATCTCCCTACATCCTCCCGGACTAAGCCGATTCTAGGAACGAGCCAAGATGCCGCAGCGGCATTCGAAGAACAACAACGACCTCGCCTTCTTCACGTACGAGGAGAAGCGGAAGCTCGGGTACGGTACTCAGCGGGAGCGCCTGGGGAAGGACTCCATCAAGCCCTTCGACGCCTGCTGCCTCTGCCTCAAGCCGCTCATCGACCCGCTCTGCTGCCCCAAGGGCCACACCTTCTGCAAGGAGTGCATCTTCGAGTGCCTCCTCGCCCAGAAGAAGGACATCAAGCGGTAGGTAGCAACGCTGCACGGTCTACTTCTCTGGATTATTGATTGCTTACTTGCTTTAGGTAGTATTTTTTTATTAATGATTTATAGGTAGTAGCAGTAGGATCAACGGTGGTAGGGATGCGAGAAGGTTGCAGAATATCTGCTGGAAGAATTGTCAGGCTAACATCAGTGCTGTTAGACTCAGGTGGCTGATGATTTTTGAGCGAATCTTAATCTAAGCACGCCCATGAGTTTTAGGCCAACATTATCTGACCTGGAGTTAGATTTAGTTTTTGCAAGGTCACAACTGTACTTGGGATAAAATTATCTTTCATGGATGTATACCGCGTCTTGATTTGAGCTCTTGTATGTAGTGTAGTCTCAGCATCCAACATTAGACCCTAGCCATTTCTCATTGTACCTGCAAGTATATGTTTGTTGGCTAAAGTTCATTTTGCAAGCAGTCCTTTTCATCCGCCACTGGTCACTAGACTAATTCCCCTCTTGTAGTTTCCTTACCTAGAATTCCTGTTGTTCATGATGGGCTTAAAAAATTCTGCAGTTGGCCTTAAAATTATCTGCTTTGTAATTGAGTCTACTGAACAGAGTACTGAGTGTTTACTCTTGTTCTTCCAGCAAGCTAGCAGCTCACGAGGCCCAGAAAAAGCAAGAGAAGGAAGAGGAGGAGGAGAAGCTAATTCTGCAGAAGGCTAAGGAGTTGGATGCCTTTGATCAGCAGAATCATGGGGCGGTTCCCCAGTACCATGATCGCAGTGGTTCCCAAGACAAGAATGGGTTTCATGGAGCAAACAGTGTGAAAACCACTTCTTTTGAAGAGGAAGCCCTCCGCACCATGAAGGCATTCTGGCTCCCTTCAGCTACTCCTGAAGCTACGGTCAAGGTAGATGCACCCTCCACGGACACTGTCTGCCCTGAGGGGCAGGAGAAGCTCAAGTTGAAATCGCTCTTCCCTTTCTCATTCACGGTGGAAATTGCTGATCAGAAGAGCAAGAAGGCAGTGGAAAAGAGCTACATGTGCCCTAGTTGCAAATCCACTCTCACAAATACCATGTCCCTTGTAGTGGTCAGCACCTGTGGCCATGTCTTCTGCAAGAAGTGCTCTGACAAGTTTCTAGTAAAGGATAAAGTTTGCTTAGAGTGCAGCAAACCATTCAAGGAGAGGAATCTGGTTCCATTGGAGAAAGGAGGAACTGGGTTTGCTGCACATGATGAACGCTTGGAGGCAAGGGATTTCAAGCATTTGGGTAGTGGTTCTGGGTTAGGACTAGTGAAGCCTGCGCCAAAAACTTACTAGCCTTGAATAATTGTAGCCGCTGTTGTATATTGTTTATCATGGTGTCATGAAATTATGTACCCTGGAAATTTTGTTTTATGGCATCAAAATCACTCAACTCAGAACAGTTCCTCTTTAAACTTTATAACGATCTATCTGATATGCATGCATCTTGCAGCTTTGCTTCTTTTTACTGTGGCAAATTTGTTAAGCTGCATCTGATGTATTATGATCCGCTTGCTCTTGCCTCTTGGTGTTGGTATATATCTTAATATTATGTTAAATATCACCCTAGAAAAACGAGCAGGAACATATCATCAAAACCACCTATCCATCAGAAGGGATGTTGCCTGTTGGGATGCCCATTTTTGTCAGCCAGTGCGTACAAGACAGAACTAAAAGTGCTGAAATGAGGATAATGAACATGCTGAGTTGGCTGCCTTGGCTTCCACCCACACACTTGATAGTAAGAACTAAAGGTGCTGAAATGAGGATAATGAACATGCTGACTTGGCTGCCTTGCTTCCACCCACACACTCGATAGTGGAAAAGGGAGCGCTTCCACCAACTCGATAGCGGAAAAGTGAGCGTGAGCTTGTCCAGCAGCTATGGATAGCTGATGATGGGGTAGAAGCTTCAGAGAACTCTTCCTCGAGCTCAGTGCTAACCTGAACTACTGAAGTTGAAATGACAAGCCTGCAGAATCTGATTTGCTCTGTATCCAAACAAGTATGTGCTCAAGCCCCTTCTCACTGTTTTCTTGAATTTATTTATTTTCCCTGCAGTTCTGAGGGAGTAACAGCTTGAACCATGTGCTTATTTTCAGTTGGTTGTCCCAAATTATGCGGTGACTACCAAACTGAATGGGGCTCCTCCCTCAGTTGTGGCGGCAAGCTCGAAAGAAGGGTCTTTGGTTGACAGTAGTAATGCCCCTATTGTTGTTTATCTCAGACATCTGATGGTTGACAAAATCTTGTTTTATAACATCTCTCCATTTATATAGAGATCACGAAAAGGCGATTAGCTTTGTTCGGTGCTGGAGCATTAGCCACTGGCCTACTGAAGACAAGCTCTGCATTTGCTGAAGGTATGACCGTTTTTTTTTTTTGAAATTAGGTATGACCGTTTTGGATGGCCTGACATCGTGTTTATCACTTATCAGGATCAGACTATAGTTTTCAAGCAGCAGCCTTTCTGTCTCTTTTTTATATATATAATATAATTTGACATTGATTGGAGCTGGTCCTTGATTTCAGAAGTACCGAAGAATTACAAATCTTATGTGGATGCGAAAGATGGATACTCTTATCTGTATCCATCTGAATGGAGGGTAGGCTGCCATCTGATTCTTGTATAATTAAGTACTCGAATGCAAATGACCTTTTTTTTTCTGAATGGTAATTTTCATGATGCCTTTGTTTCTTTGTCCCTGGATAGGATTTCGACTTCTTGGGTCATGATTCAGCATTCAAAGATAAAAATTTGGCCCTTCAGTGTGTTCGTGTGGGATTTATTCCTACTGAGAAAACAGATATTCGCGACCTAGGACCAATGGATGAGGTGGGTTTTTGTTTATTTCAACTACGTACTCTTTACTTTTGTTGATCTGATGAACACTTTTTCACATTATACCAGGCCATCTTCAATCTGGTAAACAACGTCTACGCTGCCCCGAATCAAATACCGTCGATCTATGACATGCAAGAGGTCTGCCATCTGTCCATTGCTTATGCAATCAGCATTTCTTACCTGGCCACGAAGTTGCCAAATTTAGTTGGATGATGACGATGAACCTAACTTCCTGAGCAGAAACTCTGTGCTATACTTGCTGCTCTATTGCAACGCAGCTCAGCGCTCGTCTGAGATACAGTTTTAACAGTAAAAACTGCTACTGAGATAAGCTATCTACCCTAATATTTTTTTGCCAGCGCACCGTGGACGGCAAGAATTACTGGACGTTTGAGTACGATCTGGAGGCTCCAGGCTACGGTGTTTCTGCGTTTGCGACGGTCGCCATTGGAAACGGTACAATGCTTGGCCTGTGAATAATGAACTTCAGAAAGAACGTGTGCCCTCTGAAAAACAAAATGAAATGAAACTCTCTTCTTTTTTTGTTCCAGGTCGATACTACACGCTGATCGTGACCGCGAACGAACGCCGGTGGAGCAGACTGCGGAACAGGCTCAAAGTCGTCGCGGACTCTTTCAAGATCTCGGAGCTGGAAGCGTGATCGCTTGCTTCTGTCAAACTATGATGCAATAGCAATGCAAGGCCTCACGAGTCATGAGTCCCTGGTATACGTATGCTTCGTGAAGAGAAATGTCTATACCTACCCTGTGCATACCCGTGTTAATTGATGCGGATGTACCTGCTCCCTCGACGATTGGAGCAGTTCTCTTTTGCTTTGTTTCTAGCATCTAGACTATCTAGACATAGTGTATATCTAAAAGCGTAATAAAAACTATGTCTAGTAAAGTAAAAAACTCTTATAAAGAAGAAGTACTACCATGTTATGTGAAGGATGTAACTGTCATGTGCTGGTTGCTGTCGGTCGGTTCGTGCATGGTTCAGGGTTACTTTACTCACGCGGCTGAGAAAGCTTCGAAATGAAGCTGACGGAAAATAGAAACAAGCATTTAACACTAGATTGTTTCAAGCACAAGTTAACTACAGTGATGTGACGGCGTCACAATTAATGTGGACTGGGTGGGGTGTCAAGTTAAGGATGCCGAGGCTGCCTGGGGTCGAGGTGCCCTGCTCGCGCCATGGTCCTCCTGGAATCTCTCACGGCTCAGTGGAGACTGGAGACTGGAGAAACGCTTTGTTCGGCCCAAACCTCGTTGGCTTTTCGCTCAAAAACTGCTTTTCGACTTTTGGCTTTTAGCTTCGGTTGATTTCTGTCGTTGTTGTTAGTTATTGGATGTTCTAGCAAATCTTCTTAACCAGGCTTTTCTGCTTTTGTTTAGTTCATTTTCTCGTAAGCCTGTTTAGTTGAGCTGGGCTGTTTGCCAAGACAAAAAGACAGCAAACTCTGGTCAGGTAATCAGGTTGGAAGGGGCAGATCTTTGGTGGCGTCACAGCGTATGACAGAATGTTGGGATATATAACACTAGTTAGATTAAACCAGAGTCGTGTTTTATTGAGGTTCCCAAGTGTATCTGTGACCTTAAAAATCGTCATGACATTTTTGCATACCATGTTTAGATGCTCATGTTATCCGTATTAATCTATGTGTGTTTGATTGGATTAAAATGGGACTTAATTTATTAACTTGGTCCAATTCAGCAAACATGAATTAAGACATGTGCATCCAATGCAAATTTTTTTCATACCGCTACAACATGCAACATGCCCATCGACCCAATAAAATAACCAATTGCCAATAAAAAAAAGGAAATTGGTTCAAATTTCCAACATCTGCAACTCCTAATCTGAACGGTCTCGTTGCCGAAAATAACGCCGTGCGCATCTTGCGTTGGATTTGTGGTCACACAAGAATAGACCAAGTTCGGAACGATGATATACGAGATCGCCTAGGGATAGCACCAATCGAAAAAAAGCTTGTCCAACATCGGTTGAGATGGTTTGACCGAAGGAAACCGCCGGATGCACCAGTGCGTTGTGGAGTTCCAAGCCAAGCTAATAATACAAGGAGAGGTAAAGGAAGACTTAAGTTGACATCGGCGGAGGCGGTGAAAATAGATTTAAAAGCTTGAGATATATCTAGAGATCTATATTTGGATAAGATTGCCTGGAAAGAAGTTATCGATGTGCTAGAACCGTGACTTGGGTATCTTGTTAGGTTTCAACTCTAGTCTACCCCAACTTGCTTGGGATTAACATATCCAGAATTACACAGTAACAGCTGCAAGACTTGAACCGACCAAGAATCGAACTTTATACACAAGTTTTTATCAAAACACTAGCATTAGAGGCAAGAGACATCACAAGCACGAGCCTCTGAAAGAATGTTTCAGCTCATATATTACAAAAATTACAATGCCCTCCAAACTTGCTAACTATTTCCAGAATGAGTTGTGCCCTACAGTTTCATCAACATAGTTAATTACCTCAATCTCCAAGCTAAATTTTGTTTTGTCAAGATCAGGCCAGCATTCCGCTTACTCAGAAGTGCACCAACAGGGCGGCAACTTCCAGCACTTTTCATGTGCCAAAAAGGGTGCCTGAGTGGCTGCACCAAGAGCGGAAGGAAACCTGATCATGCCCTATGATAATTTACACCTAACAAGCTCAATAATTACATTAGCCGATGCTGACGAAGGCCCTTGCCAAAATGGGGTTGCATCAATCTAACATATAGACCGTTCTGGTCCATCAGAGAGTCATGTGTGCCCTGCTCAACTATCCTACTACCATTTAGGACAACAATGTTATCCACATGCTTCATCATTGCTGCCCTGTGCGCAATGAGAATTGTTGTCTTGTTACCCATGACCAGAGTGTCGAGAGCTTCCTGTACCACTCTACTTGATTCGGACTCGATTGCAGAGCTGGCCTCATCCAACAACAATATAGGCGCATTCTTCAAAACCACCCTAGCAATGGCAATCCGTTGCTTTTGCCCAGGTGTTAGATCAACCCCTCTCATTCCCACATGAGTGTCATATCCATGTGGCAAGCTGCTGATGAAGTGATGAGCATTTGCTATCCTTGCAGCTTCCTTCATCTCAGCCTCTGTTGCATTGTGCCTTGCATAAATAATGTTTTCCCTTATTGTCGTTGAGAAAATAACTGGATCTTGCTGAATCAGGCCCATGTGGCTACGCAACCATCTAAGGTTAAATGATTTCAGATCTCGACCATCCAGTAGAACTTGGCCAGAAACTGGGTCATAAAATCTCTCAATCAAAGAAATAACGGTGCTTTTCCCTGATCCTGAAACCCCAACCACTGCAACTGTTTGCCCACCACTCACCTTAAGATTAAAATTACTCAGCACAAGAATGTCAGGGCGAGCAGGATAAGAGAAATCAACATTCTTGAATTCAATGCTTCCATAGACATTGGGTGGTTTCAAGCCGGTGGTATCATCAGGATCAATCTTTGGCTCACGGTCAATAATTTCAAAGACTGATGTAAGAGATTTCCTCCTTTTAAGAATGTAAGGTGCAAGTCCAAATGGCTCCACCAATGCGAATGAGGCAAATGAAAACAGAATGTACTCTTTTAGTCCTGTGGCTATTGTCAGACGTTGTTGGTCAACTGAAATAGCAGTGTACCAAAGAAGCAGGGCATTGCAAGCAAAAAGAAGGAACTGGGAGAAACCAAAGCCAAAGCCTATAGCCAATCCTTGCACAAGACTCTGTTTTAGTATCTTGCCAAGATGTAGTCTATAGAGTTCCATTATCTTATCCCCAGCACAGAATGCTACTACAGTGTATATGTTCCGGACTGCGTCTTCAAGCACTAACGAAGCCTTTCTATGCATTTCCTGGATTCCTCTTGAGAAGCCAGCAAGCCACAATTTCTGCAACACAAGTTATCAGACCCATTAGAGATTTGCCAGTGTAATAATGTGCTACAGTTATAACATATGGAACATATGAAGAAGTGCTGCTGCTAACAGCAAGCAGCATGATATAAAAAATTCAATATATGTAAACCATATATAGAAAAAAAAAATTGAGAGGGGTAGATCATAGAGGGAACTGTCACAAAGCCCATTGCTAACATGAAAAGTAATATTTTAGAGTTTGAAGTCTTCAGTAATCTTTGACAAGACTATTCAGTCTTAGTAAGCTTCAAGGTAAGTAAATGGTAGGCATAAAATTTCTGTTAACATACCAATCTTTTTAGGGGGCAGCAGACAAATAAAGAAAAAAACTTTATTACCTGTGCGATAGCAGATATGACAAGAACTGGCAAAGTTGCAAGTGCGACAAGTGCCACCCGCCATCCCAACAACATTCCAATAAGCAGAGCCACAGATACTGCAGCAGTGTCCTGTATAAATATGGAAAGCCGGTTACTGAAGGCAGCACGGACAAATGTAGCATCATTTGCGAGGCGCATGGACAGTGTATCAGCATTGTTCTCCTCTTTGTCAAACCATCCAACTTCATTGCGCAGCATTGCTGTCAAAGAAATCATAAATAACTAAATAAGAATTAAAACTAACTCGTGATTAGCAGAATACAAGAACAGCATATAAAGATGCAGATTACAATTACCTGAGAACATCATCCTTCTGATACGCTCAGTCATCTTCTCCCCCATTATTCCAAAATAGAAATGTTGCAACCAGTTGACCAGCACTGTTATAACACCCATGCCTACTATGAATAAACACCATCTGTTCACTTCGTGGCGCATATCACGGATTTCTATTTGATAGTATGCTGACACTATAAGTGCTATTGTGTAAGCAAGCAGTGGATTAAATGAGCCAAATATAGCAGCACCAATTGTACCTAAAAGAGCATAAGGCCATTCAGCAATACTAAGTGTTGCAAGACGCCAAAAGGATGGAGGTTTCTGGTGCTGAACCTCATCCAGTTCACTCTGTTCAGAACTCGTATCATCACGTTCACTCTGTGGTCTGCTAAAAGTTTGTGAATGTGAACGCTCGTTCTGAGGATCAGAAGTCAAAAGAGGAGATATGGGTGAGTCAGGTTCTGAATTCTTAGATGACTGCCGCTGTATATGATGGACATCAACTCTTGGAAGATCAGGTAATTTCATTTCAAAACTATCCTGTCTCTTAATGGATGGTGTTCTTTCAGTTTCAATTGCAACCATAGGTATCCCATTGTCCATAGTTTGCTCTGAAGGTGGACTTCGATCCTTTGGTGAATCATGAGAGTTTCTGTTGGTATCTGATCGCCAAAATTGAAGCATGCCATGTGTCCTTTGTAGTGAAGGTGATTTTGCCATCTTAGGAGATGACGATTCTTGAAAGTATTGGTTCGCTGATGTGTCCTCAAATTGGAGCGACTTACGCTCCCTGCTGTTCTTGGTAGGCATCCTGTCATGGATCAAGATAGGATTAGTAAGGTAGTCCAAATCAAATCATATGCTTTTTCAGCAGATATGACGGAACAAACATTCAAATAAAAAAACAAGAACAAACAAATATTCATAAAGTATAGACACAAAAGGTTAAGCAAAATCTCTTCAGCAAGGTCATATTTCAAATGATGCTATAGCTATCAATGCTCTAGGATCTAAAAATTAGTTAGTATCCACATGTACTAGATATGCTTAGCCACATGTTGGGTAATGCCTATGAAATAAAGGCTTTACCTTTTGGGAAGTTTTGTTGCTTCCTCACACCTTAAAAGCTCAGCATAAAGGCCATCCAAGTTTAGAAGTTCATCATGTGTCCCCATTTCAACAAGATGGCCCTCCTCCATTACAGCTATATAATCAGCATTTTTAATGAGGCAAAGACGTCTAGCAATTATAATGGTTGACCTTCCCAACATGAGAACATCTAATGCTTCTTGTACAGCCTTTTCAGCTTCAAAATCAAGTCCTCCCGTGACCTCATCAAGCAACAGAATGGATGGATTTGAAAGCACAGCACGAGCAATAGAAATCTTGATCTTCTGTTCATCAGTGAGTGCTATACCAGCTTGACCAACCTACAGAATTTCTAAAAGTATCAGAGATTCAATAACTAAGCAGTCTAGCCTAGATAGACAATAAGATATATGATGCTTCACTTTACCTGGGTTTCATACCCCTTTTCAAGTGAACTGATGAACCCATGGGCATGGGCTGTTTTTGCTGCCTCTTCTATCTGATCAAAGGTTGCAGATCTTCCGTAAGCAATATTTTCCCGAATGCTCAAACTCAATAAGGCTGGTTCTTGTGTCACCAGACCAATTTGGCTTCTTAACCATTCTACTTTCAAATTTTTTATGTTTTCCCCATCCAAAAGAACTTCACCTGAAACAAAAATGAGAGTAGTCTTTAAATGGAGGAATAGAAGTGGAAAACAAAAGGTGCTTCTGAGTGCTCTTACCTAATGTTGGGTCATAGAATCTCTCCATAAGAGGAATTATACTGCTTTTCCCTGAGCCATTTCTACCAACAAGTGCCACAGTTTTCCTCGCCGGTACAGTGAGGAAGAAACCACTTAATATTGGGATTTCAGGACGAGACAAGTAGCTAAAGTACACATTTCGAAATTCAATATTCCCCTGCACCTGGGGTAAGGTTGTCCCTTCTTGATTGGTACTGGAAGTTGAACGACCAATCATCTCGTATAGTCTATAAGCAGCAATGCGCCCTTGCTCAAATGAATAGAAGTTTGTAGCTGCTTGATTCAAACCACTACAAATTTAAAAGAAACATAGATAAGGATATACATGACAGAATAATTTATGCAAAAGCAAAACTTCTGTGTAATTAGGTTGCTTACAGGCCGCTCAGAATTACAGAGAATAAAGCTACCACAACTTCACCTCCATCAGCTTTTCCGCGATGGATCAGATGTCTTCCAACCCAGAGTTGTAAAGCACAAGAGCAAATGGCGAGTCCATATGTAAATCCAAGACCAATTCCTTGGACAAGGCTAATCAAAATTCCATATCTAAGTGTGGCCTGAAGTGAGGTAGCATAGGAGTACTTTGCAAGAGTTTCATTTGTAAAAGCATACAGTGTCCTGATGTATGAGATGGCCTGTACATGCACATGTCACATTAGAATCACTGAATCAGGCATATTTAACTTATTAATTGCACATCAAGCCAGAATGATTGTATAATCTACGAAGTCAACAGTGCAGAATAGCTGCCCTATCATACAGCAATCTTGACATCGGAGTAACAGCAGCCATAAGCACTGTATCAGTTCAAAAGAAAGATTGGCAGAATGAATAAAGGTAGCACCTGTTCAGCAATGCTAGCCGCTTCGGCATATGCATCTTGAATGTTTTCAGCCAGCCTATGAAGGAATATGTTAGATATTCCTCCTGCTGCAACAATCAAGGGTCCAGTGGCAAGAGTTAGAAGTGCTATTTGCCAACAATTCAGAAGGCCAACAATGAGACCACCAACAAATGTAGCCATATTATGTATGTAGTTCCCAACCTACAAAGAAACTCTTGTTAAAAGACCCTAAAAGTGATGAGGTTCACTCTGTAGATCATAATTCCAGAGGAATAAATGGTTACTTCACTCTTTAGGCTTACTTTCTCGCTTATAGCTGACTGAATGAGCAATACATCACTGAGCACTTGACTAACAATATCTCCATTATTACCATATGTATCAAAAAAACTCATGTCCTGATTTAGCAAAACCTGAACATATTTTGATCTGATGACAGCAGTCTGCCGTTCCCCAGTGAGAATCCAACATGATACCTCTGCATAATTGAAATAATCAGGAATGTGTGTTTGTGCTGAGAATTGCAATTTAAATGACAATAGTTACTTACCTATCCATCCTGCGACAAAAACACCAGCAGCTATATAGACAATATACAAGGCATGCTGCAACATTGATGAAAAAATGTAAGAGGGCAAGATATGAATTTCAGAATACCTAAAGTGGGAGAGAGGGCCCCCAGGGACAAAAGAAACATGCAAGGTCACACACAAAATGCAAGGTTGCACCCGTTTGGAGAAGTTTGGATTATAATTTCTTGTCCAAAATTTGGGAACAAGCAGAATCAAACAACTGAATAAATAAATGGATTGTCATAAACGACAAGACCGAGTACAACGATAACAGTGCACATCGTCACATCGATTAATGAACTAGATGTGGGGATGCTAAGAGCGTTCTAGATAGCAGTCATTATGAGATAACACAAGTGTTTAATGTAGAATATTTTAGAAATTATTACTTCGTAACCCACTGAGGAAATTAATCTGATCAGTCCTGTTTTTTTTTTCAGTTCCTCTTGTCACCAATGAAGCTGCCATATCCCCATGTTTTGTCTCCGCCTACAGGGTACACCATCTATGAAAAAAGGAAGTGTCAAGTGAAAACTTCACTTGGCTCCCTCAATTACCTTGTATGCAAGAATATTCCTAAAATGGTTATACCTAAACTACTAAAGGCAGCTATAGGATATTCCAGGCAACCTTTCAGAAACTAAACGAACAATACAGTATAAAGAACTCATATCGTTCATAATGCAAAACTCTTTTAAAAACATTCCAATTACACTTAGAGACAATAATAATGACCAACCACAAGACATCAACAAGTATCAACCGTTCCCAACACGTGTTAACGGCTAAGAAACATATATTACACCAATAAGTGTCATTAGAACCTGGCACCCTTGAGACCAAACCATCCTACAACCAAGCTCGGCATAATTTTTTTAAATGGACAATTCCATAAAACACCACTGACATTTAAAGTTTTAAACCATGGCTACTTCACTCTTACATTCTCTGTCTCAACATATATGCAATTTCAAAAGGTGCCTCAAAGCAGCAGCCCAAACATTCATCAAAGGTGATACCAAGCACACCCCAACTCACCAATTCCAATTCTAATAACGGATGATGACTTTGGAAACTTAGGATCAGAAGCAAAATCAAAATGGACTGATTTGAAGTGATAATTTGAGTTATAAACATGACCGCACTTAAAAAATGCAGAGCAGCAAACATGTGGAGGTGGAAACCTTCCTAGCCCTAATGTTTGAAATGCAACCTAGCATCTATTCAGTACTAAAGCAAAGCAACCTGTTTCCTATAATTTTTTACAATTGTCATGTCCCCAAAGTAACAACCATCTGTAGCTAATCAATAACGAAAAAAAAAAATGAAATGTGTTCTGAGAATGGCATTACGGAAGAATACATAATCCGCCATAAAAATCCAAACATTTCAAACATCCTTCTTTCTAGGGAAAATCGAAAATATAACAGTTATTGTATGTACATCTAAGTGCCAAACATCAGAAGTATCAGCTTTACCTCCTTAAACCGCTGGAGCAGATCATCGCTGCGTCCATAGAGAGATGACCCAACCCGCTCAGAGTCGAGCAAATTCAGGGCCCTCCCGAAGTAGTGAAGGTACACAACGAGCGCCGCGCCATGCGCAGCAGCAGCAAGCGCACCAGCAGCCATAAGGGCCCAGTCGACCCCATCTGCGAACTCGAAAAGCCTCCAGAACGACACCGCAGCGGGTGGTGGCTCGACCTCGTCGTCCTCTACTTCCTCCTCTCCGGCGCCAGCGCCTTCCCCCTCCCTCGCCCCCACGCCGGCATCCCCCGCCGGCCCGTCCCGTACGGCGACGGCGACTCCGGCGGTTCGGAGACCTCGGATACGGGTGTGAG
>CM039139.1:7986597-7997068 GCA_022036555.1 Microstegium vimineum | reverse complement strand
TGCTAAATATACCATTATAATTTTTTCAGCTAATATTTTTAGCATAGTCAAGATTTGGTGACATACGCATTCTGTGATTTTTCCAAGATTTTTAGTATCCTACAAATATATGAATAAATTAGTAATGGTTAACTTTGTTTATTTATGAATAGGGGTAAAATGATTATTTCAGTGAAAAAAAACTTTTTTACTGTATAGTCCTCATCATGTAGAGCATAAAAGATTTTATAGTATAATTTTTAGGCACTTATATGATTATATATATTTTTTTGTTAAAAAAAATATTGGGCACGGTGTCCACTAACAAATTTGCCTAGAATCAGAGTGTCCTCCAGCAAATAGCTCTATTTTAAATGTCCAACAACATATGTATGCAGTATGCTTGCCCTTTTTTCTTCTTCTTTTTTTAGCATTATTAAATCTGATATGATTTTTGTAGCTATAGGACTTATCTTGGAACGGTAGACCGAGCACAATTAATTAACATATATGATAACAAAGATGTAAGAAATTTTCCTTTGATTTGTTAGGTTATTTTGAATTTTTGTTGTACTTAAAATTCTTATGTATGCATACATGAAGTCAATGGAGTCTCTAGATATGTTAACCGTGACAACGTAAATCCTAGCCAACAGTGGAATAAGACTAACATTCTGGCGTAGATCACAAAGGTACAAGAGTAATGTACTAGGTGTTTTTAGATCGCCTGATTGTTGCTAGTTGACATGTCCCGATTAGTCGACAACTAGTTGGTGTAGTTATATAGTTACATGTGTCGCATATGTCCCAATTAGTCGACAACTAGTCGGTGTAGTTATATAGTTACATGTGTCGCATATAAAGCAAATCAACACAACTATTCAAGTAGTGTCCTTCACATTCACCTTCAACTTCACCTTAACATGTTCACCTTCAACTTCACCTTAACATGTTCATCCTTAGTGTCATTTGTTTTTTAAGTAGTCATCCATCTCTTTTCACCTTCTTGCCATATAGAGAGAACCCATATTTTTATCCTAGGTTTTTTTATTTGGCCTTCATCTTAGGGTCTTTAGCTAGGGCAGCAAGGTCTGTGATAGTTTAGCTATGGTAGCAACAACTAAAGCTACAACATCACTCTCATTGCCCGCCTAGATTTAGTTTAGCTAGGGTCATTTTCTTTTACATTTCTGTTAATTATTTTGATTTTTTAGTATTGTAGGAATTTTTGGTTGCTGTGGGACAAGATGGCATACTATTTTTTTTTGCTGATACTAACCGGATGATGATGTCTTATATCTTCAAAGCAAGGTTACAAAGCGAGCGATAACCCACTAACTAAAGGTTAAGTGTGCTTAAGCTAAACATTTAAGCGTTTGTGATGTAGGAGAAATTTAGAATATTGGTCTTAAACCGAAGAAATATGAGAGTTAAGAACAATTGAGACTTGAGAGAGTGAAAAAGAATCAATAGCTAGGTTCACCTCCATCTCTTCTCTTTTTATAGGGGATGGGAGGTGGGAGAGTAGATTTTCATAATTTCCCCTAATGCGACTTGTAATCAGAAAAGAGTATTTATGGGCTATAAATGAGCCCTAATTATTATTATCTTACAAGTCTATTGACTATATATTTAGTCGTAAACACACTAATAAGGCCCATAATATATAATACATTCTAACACATAACTCAAGGCATGAACTATACATCAAACTAAATGATTTTCATGTGTGTTGATGTGAGAATTTAAAGAGTGTTTTTTTAATCAAATACTAAGGAAGGGCGATAAAAGTTTTTGTTTTCTAAGGTAGAAATATTGCACTATTGTATTGTATGTGAACAAAAAAGCATATACACATGTCCATAACGATTCCAATAATTAAATAAGAGCTTGTTTATTTTATGTCTTAAACAATTTAATTATTCTGTATTGTAATACATATCTAATGAAAATACATAATTTATGCTAAGCTAAATCATATGTTATTATATTATCATATACTGGAGGAGGCCGGGGTGAAGCCAGTGGCCAGAGAGGAAGAAAAGCTCGACATCTATGGATGAACTTGCTGGACTCACTAGAAAAGTACACCGATAAAAGAAAAATGATATGTGATGGGTCAAATAGTGATGGATTGGATAAAAGGAAGACACTACGGTGAGAAAAATGATGAGACTAACCTTATGGTGGGGTCGAATCGGCGGGGGACTTCAGAGTTGACCGGAAAAGCTCCCCGGAGAGTTCGTCCGAAACCTAGCGATCGAGAACTTCGGCTTTAGATCCGTGGAGCTCAGAGCGGCAGATGGAAAAGTGGTCCGTACTTTTGGAAACCTTGCGTTGAGGAGATCATTGGCGTGTTAGGATTTGGAAAAGTTAAAAAATGAGATATTTTATCAATTTTGAGATTAAAATAATTTCAGAAAAATCAAGAATTGATATTTAAGTCACGAAAATATTCCGAAAGCTAAAAAAAAGTCCGCGAAAATTCTCAGAGACACTTTGAAACATGATAAACACAAATAAAGTATTTGCAGCTCATGAAAAGATATTTTTGAGCGTCTAAAAATTAAATTACGCTCATAGAAAAATAGGAAAAAGTTTCGGAAAAGCCGAAAAAAATCCCGGTATGATTTTAGAGATACGTTGATGAATGATGAACTCAAAGGAATGACTCAGATCAAGAGAGAGGATCTTAGGAATGTCCAAAAGAAAGATTAAGATCAAGAGCAGAAATTTGATTATAGAAAAAAAAAGACAGAGACGAGCTGGACACCGGTAAACAACTTACTAAACGTGTTTTGAAAACTTTATACACTTCCAACACAAAGTCAAACAACAAGCAAACATCACATCAAGCAAAATCCATCAAATTAATTTGGAAAGCCATCTTTTTTATATATTAAGTTTATTATAACTTAAACTAATCTTAGTAAATTTTATATAAACCTTGAAATCATTTATTTTATTTAACGTTTTATAAGCACAACCCAAAATAGGAAATTTTGAGGTGTAACACAAATTTCACAATGTGAAGATACATGGAAGTCGGATCGATGCACACTGCTCAGCAATCCGAGCTGGACAGCCACAATAATCAGGTGGAGACGCTAAATTAAAATGTGAAGAACGAGTACTATGCGTCTGCGATTCAGAGCTTGTGCTTGCGGAGATCGCTTGCACAAAAACTGTTGGGACTTTTTGCGTATATAATCAATTAATCAGAGCTATAGTCTTCAGAGTACAGACCCCGCCCATTCGCCCAAGAACAACCAACAGAAGTACAGGGCCAGGTAAAAACTGCAGCATTAGACTGTGCGTCTGTGCCGTACGTTACACAACGGGAGTACGGCACTACTACTGTCGTTTGAACTGTGGACATGCAGTTCTTCAGATTTTCATACTGCAGGGCAGCCAGAAGTTCAGAACCAATGGAAAGGGCACTGCTCCACAGAAAAAAGAAACGAGAAAAACATTTGCCAGGTGGTGCAGGTTTTTTGTTCTGTTTTTGTTTGGCCTTACCCTCAGGCTGTAAATAAGTACTAATGATCATGGATTATCTCCTCTCCACGACAAAGCACATCCGAGAATTTCTGTTTTCGGTACCAAAGGTGGTGATTTTGTTCCGCTGAAATTTAACTTATGTTAAATATTTATGTGGCAAGCCTAGCACGACAAGCTATAAACTGCAGAGAATCTGGTGAAGAAAGGATGGCATGGCAGCCCTTGTTGCTGCATTTGTGGATTAATTGAAACAGTTGATCATTTTTTGTTTAAATGTGTCTTTGCTCAATATGTGTGGTGTTGCATAAGGGAAGCTTTCCAATTGCAAGGCTTTCCTGTGACAATGCAGGAGTTGATTACACAATGGTTGCCAAGGAGGCTGGCGGTTTCTAAGAGATGAGTGTTTGTTTTCTTTACAGGGATGGCGTGGGCAATGTGGAAGAATCGTAATAAGATGGCAATCGAGAAAAGCTTCCCTGTCAGCCCTGACTCTGTGATTCACATGGCTGCAAATTTCATGCAGATGTGGGCCGAGATGCAAAAGAAGTGCGACAAGTCCAAGCTGAAGGAAATGGGTCAGTACTTGGATGACTGGATGAGCAAGAAGCCGAATGTGAAGCTCCTGTTTCAGACATTATGGTGATGTAGTGTCTTGGTGGTCTAGCAGCCTCTTCGGCTTTTCTTAGCTCTTTTCATCTAGCTCTGGAGCTTGTTCCTCCTGGATGTTTTCTATCTTGTTTCAAACTGGCTTGACCAGATTGTATGACCTTGTTATTGGCTTTCTTAAAAGCCGAGTTAATCTCTTTAAAAAAAAACAAAAAAAACACTGTTTGTTCTATAAAAAACATTGATGGAGTAGTGCTAACGAACATGGCCGAAAGCCCTGGCAACAGGTTCTTTCAATTTACAACAGTGTCGGTGACAAGATGGCTAGGAAAAAAGATGTCCCAAGACACCTGCAGATTATAGTACAACACAACAAGACGTTCCATAATGGCCGCTTGTTGCAGGTAGACTGTTGAAGCTTCCTTTTTTCAAAAACATGTGTCCAGTCCACGTCAGCTCCTAATTCGTAGCCCTCACAGTAATTAATTTCCCGCACGATGATGGCGACGGGCCAACAACAGCCCATGCCATGGTACTCAAGACTCAAGAGCCCCCCTATCTTGCTCCTAACGAACGGGTACCGGGACCACCAAGAACAATGCAATATGTTTGTGTAATTGTGTGCTTCCGAAGCATGCTTGTTGGTACAGTACAGGTGTCCATCGTTTCTACGAATTGGAAACCTTGCACTGGAGTAACTTCTGAACCAAAGAGATCATAATGTGTATCATCATTGTTAAGTTGATTTTTAGCTTGCCTTCTATCCATTACATCTTTGAGAGACACTTCAAGGGGGTATTATGTATGTATTCACCTAAACCCTCTTGAGTAAAAAAAAAGGAAAAAAAAAGAAATTATACATATATCACAAATTTTTAGGAAAAAAAAAAGAATAGTGGAAAATTGTACATTATGACGGAGAAGTGGGGTCAGAGGTTGATCCATCCTCTGGAGAGAAAACCAAAAATTTTCCTTCTTTGCAGCTAGCTAGCAGGACAATCAACATCTTAACGGTGTAGCCATGCATGTACAATGTACACCACTCCGGCCGTCCTCCAGGTCGTCCGTTCTCTTCTATGGTTCACCTTTCTTTCTATCGTCTCTTGTTCTGCGTAGATGGTTCCGTATCGACGTGCCATACCATAACCTCTGAACAATCGGAAGGAATGCCCTTCACCTTGCTAACATCTTCAAGAATCACTTGCTGGACGAACTTCATGGAGTCCTGAAAATCAGTAGACGCCAAAAACATGTCATGGCAAGTAAAAATCTTCGACTTTTGATGCAAGAAATCATGATTATTTTTTTGTTGGCGCCACACAGGAGCAATGAACACAGCCTTGGATGATTGACCATCACAACAAACGGGCTGCTTTAGTTGTTAGATCAAGAAAGATCAGCAGTCCATTGTAACCCTAAATGATGCTCACCTATTTTGTAAAGGGGGCAATAATAAACCTAAAAGAAATGTTTTTTTTAAAGGGCCAGTGTCCTACTGCTACAACTAGCCAAGCCACAGCCACCAACTGGGCTGCCTCGCAAACGACTTCATCATGGCTGCACAGATCGTACTTAGCCATGGGCCCCCAAATCAGTCCAACGCACCGGAATATAGTAAAGAAAATAAGCACGATTTGGCATTTGCAAATGCCGTCTTCAGATCCTCTAGGATTCGTTCTGTTTTGTCGATTGCTGCACCTGTTCTGTATACCGGCTACCGACACCCACGCCATTCGCTAGTTCGCTAGAAGAAACCAGGAACTAATCTTCTTGATCAAATGGGAACAATGATCTTTACGCAGACACGAGGGGGCTGTGTGACACGGACGGATATGTTTGACCCGGGGAAGTTAGGACAGATGGGCCATCTGTCCTACCCAGCTACCTGTGCCACGTGCAAGAGCAGAGCAGCCATGAATCATGATGAACGGCGCGCTAGCTGACGGCCGAGACGCCGCTTTCATGCTGGAAATCCCTCTTTCAATCTGACCCCAAAAAGAAAACCCCGGGCGCGTCTGCAGCACAAGGGCGTGCAGACCAGCACGGCGCCGCGCGAAAGGCGAGGCGAGCGCTTGCTAATTGCGTTCTGGGTTTTCTTTGACACACGTACGGCAACGCTCGCTCGCTCGCGGTGCATCACATGCATGTCGTATCGTAAGTATAGTAGATGTGTGATTGCGGCGGCGACTGACCTGGGACTTGTCGGGCTCGGAGGTCGGGTAGCGGCCCCAGCGCTCGGGGTCCCAGAGCACGGAGCTGTTGAAGGCGAAGCCGTGGGCGTCCACCTCGCTAGGCCTCGCCGTGGAGGCGGAGGCCGGCGCGGTGCCGGTGCCGTTGCTGAAGTCCTGGGAGAACCAGCCGGTGATCGCGGACGAGCTGCACGCGGGACCCCGGACTACGACCTTCCTCTCGTCGCGCCGCATCGTCGCCACCGGCCACGCACCGAACGCGCTGCAAATTAAGACACCAAAGAAGCCATCAGGCATCAGGGGAGAGCGTCGTCACAAGACAGAAGACACGTCGTGTCGTGATTAGTTGTGTGTCCGAAGTGCATGCTCATGTGTAGTGTACTACAGTACTACTGTGCACAGACGTAACAACAGCGCAGTGTCCATGTCACGTTGCCGTTTCGAAGCTGCAGTGAAATAGCTGCTAATAACCGAGCATTAATGCCGCCCCCCCAAAAAATATCACTGATGAGGCACTTATTAATAGGCAGGCAGGCTGCAGGTGTAGCTACCTGTTGGATATGTGTCGAATATGTGTACAGTTTTGGTTACGTGTTGTATTAGGGGCTATGATAGAGTTGGAGTCAAACTCTGTATCCTAGGGGACCATAAATATGTGGCAACCCCTGTAGTAACCAAGATACGACTTGACGGCTGGTTAGGGTGGCGGCGAGGCCGCGGGATCGCCCGGATGCCGGTGTAGCTGTTGTTTATTATGGGGAGGAGCGCTCGTAGCCATTGCCCCGAGGATTAGGCACATCGTCGAACCTCGTTAAAAAACATCGTGTCTCGGTGTCGTTCTCGTTTGCGTATCTTCTTCTATGGTGGTTATGCTTCCGCGTTCATCGGTTAGTAGATCCGTTTGGGTCTGGAATTAATCGAGCACTCTAACAAGTGGTATCAGAGCCAGATTAATAGAAGAAGATCGTGGGAGGTGCGATGGATATGTTCTACGCCGCGCAAGGCTCGCACGGGTGTGTCTGGAGA
This sequence comes from Microstegium vimineum, assembly GCA_022036555.1. Taxonomy (NCBI): domain Eukaryota; kingdom Viridiplantae; phylum Streptophyta; class Magnoliopsida; order Poales; family Poaceae; genus Microstegium; species Microstegium vimineum. Next base: position 7,989,767 of record CM039139.1, on the reverse strand, counting down.
AGGACATGGCGCAAGGTGGAGCATGACGGCGATCGACGACTCGATCGATGGAGTTGGAAATTTCGAGCGGGTGGCTTGAACCGTCCAATGGGCTGCAATCAACAGGGATCCGTCCAGACGTGGAGATCGGGTTGATAGCGGTTGGTGGCTGCTGTTCGATAGGAGTTGGTCAGACGTGACAACCAGGTTCGACGGTGCGGCTGAAAGACGTCGTGGATGAAGACGACGACTTCGACTCGCGGTCAGATTAACGGATGGAGGTTAATGCTGATAGGGGTGGTCGTTGCTGGATAAGCAACGATGGCGAAAGCCATGACAAACTCGGTATATTATTGGAGGTGACTTGTTCGAAGGAATTGCGTGCAGGCAGCTAGCGTCAAGATTGGACGTGGATAGTGTATATTGCCATGGAGATAAGAGGTGACGTACATGCAATTGCACGTGGGGCAGTTTTTTCCTTTTCTTTCAAGCTAATGTTGATCGTCTCGGACTCGAAGTTTTGGATCGTGCCAAACGGAGTACCGGCCGCTCGGCCACCAGGTGGGCCATGCATAATGCATGTCGGCATGCATGTATAGGAAGAGTCCTATACGGACTTGTATGCTGGTGGGATCGAGTCCTATACGAACATGCATGTATGGAAAGAGGATGTACGTACAGGCTATTTTGGCAAAGTATAGACTGTGTGCAACAGGGAACAAAAGGAGTCGGATACGGCATGGACTTCTTGTCGTGGATCAACCTCCATATAAACAACAGAGTCTACGGGAGATTGCAGATCAAAAGCAATCAGCAGTTCAAAAGCTGGAATTTGTGGAGTTGCGGTGATCTGCAGGCGACGCTCAAGCAGGTTGACTACGTTGTGTGCGAGCGGCAAGGCAGTTGACGGGAGGCTTGCAAGCGGCGTGGCTGTGCACAAGCGGTGTACGGCGGCGGCGGCGACATACGGCGGATCACAGCACGCGCAGAGGCGTGTGCTGCGGTGTGTGTGTGCTGCAGCAAGGAACAAGCACGTGGGTGAAGTGCTTGGTGCGCGTGGAGCGAGCACACGGGCGTATATAAGGTACGTGTTTTTCGGCGATCTGTGGCAACAGGCAGATGGTGTGGATGTCGTCCAAGTTTAAGGTGGCGAGGTTCGATAGCACCGGGAACTTCGGGCTGTGGCAAACGAGAGTGAAGGATCTGTTGGCTCAACAGAGTATCTCGAAGGTGCTCAGCGGGATTAAGCCGGAGAAGGTAGATGATGATAGGTGGGAGGAGATGCAGGCGCAGGCATGCGCGACTATCATGTTGAGTCTCTCTGGGCGCAGGCATGCGCGACTATCAGGTTGAGTCTCTCTGATCAGATCATGTACCATGTCATGGAGGAAAATTCGCCGAAGAAAATTTGGGAGAAGTTGGTCAGTCAGTTCATGTCCAAGACGATGACTTAGAAGTTGTATCTGAAGCAGAAATTGTTTGGCTTGAAGATGTAGGAGGGGTCAGATCTTATAGAGCACATCAATGTCTTCAATCAATTGGTTGCTGATCTTATGAAGGTTGAGGTGAAGATTGATGATGAAGACAGGGCTATTATTCTTCTGTGTTCATTGTCGAGGTCTTATGAGCACTTGGTTACTACACTGACGTATGGGAAGGAGGACATCAAGATGGAGAATATTGTTGCTGCGTTGCTTGCTCATGATCAACGGAGGAAGAACAATGCAACAGAAGATTCTTCTGGTGATGGTTACCTAGTCAAAGATGGTCGTAGTGTGGAAGATAAGAGAGGCAACAAGAAGAAGGGTCCGCGGTGCTATAAGTGTGGCGACTTTGGACATGTGAAGAGGAACTGTCCAGAACTGAAGAATGATGGAGGATCCGTAAGTGTTGTGATTGCCAATAAGAAAGATGACTCGGATAGCGATGGTGAACTTCTCACGGTGTCAAGTGAAGAGTCTTGTGAAGCGTGGTTGTTAGATTCTGTTAGCTCGTTTCATGCAACATCAAAGGAGTTATTCTTGTCATACACTAAGAAAGAAAGTGGTTTTGCTTACTTAGGAGATGGTTCAAGCTATCTTGCTGAAGGAGTGGGCGACATCAAATTCAAGTTGTATGATGGTGAAGAGATGCTGCTTAAGGGTGTGAAGCATGTGCCAGGGCTAACTAGGAATCTGATTTCGCTTGGTTTATTGCATGAAGAAGGCTGGTTGTATCAGACGATTCCTGATAAGAAGACCTTAAGAGTTATGCATGGAGGCAAGACAATCCTGATTGGTGAGAAGTCAGACGTGCACCAATACAAGCTGAAAGGGAGCGTTGTTGAAGGTGAAGTCATGGATGGCAATGCAAATATGGCGGTGTTCTATCCTGGTGGTGATGCGGTTGTGCGATTAGCCTCATCAAGCCGTTCGAAGTGAGCGGCGGACGGAGACGAATCAAGTCCGGGTACACGAAGGTTCGCGCATGACGACTTCAAGATGACGTGCATATTCGTCAAGGTGAAGTTTGTTGGATATGTGTCGAATTGTGTACAGTTTTGGTTACATTAGACTTGAGTTGTATTAGGGGCTAGGATAGAGTTGGAGTCGAACTATGTATCCTAGGGGGCCATAAATATGAGGCAACCCCTGTAGTAACCAAGATACGACTTGGCGGCTGGTTAGGGTGGCGGCGAGGCCGCGGGATCGCCCGGATGCCGGTGTAGCTGCTGTTTATTATGGGGAGGAGCGCCCATAGTCATTGCCCCGAGGATTAGGCACATCGTCGAACCTCGTTAAAAAACATCGTGCCTCGGTGTCGTTCTCGTTTGCGTATCTTCTTCTATGGTGGTTATGCTTCCGCGTTCATCGGTTAGTAGATCCGTTTAGGTCTGGAATTAACTGATCACTCACTAGCCGCCCGTACGATCTAACTTCTAACCAAAACATGGCGGTGCTGATGTGATATCAGACAGCAGGTAGGCGAAACTGCGGTACAGATTGGATGGACGCACACATTTGTCGAATCACGAAAAGTGGTTAGCATGATAGCTAACCACCAACAAAGGCAGGCTTTGAAGCAAAGCAAGCTCGATGTCGAAAGAAGAGCGGATTTACGTTGTCGAAAAGGAAACAAGAGTGAACAGATACTGAACCGACAACCTGCAGACGGAGCAGTTTCTGCAAATTGCCGCCGCGGCACGTCGGCTT
>CM039139.1:7915728-7986497 GCA_022036555.1 Microstegium vimineum | reverse complement strand
GGAGGGTAGGAGGAGAAGAGAATGAAGCGGCGCGAGGAGAGGAGAGGAGAGAGAGGACAGGATGGCTATAAGCTGAGCGGGGAGACGGTGTCGTGTTGGTGTCACGCTTTTTTTTTCCCCTTTATTATCCCGGACGCAGCAGCAATCATTAGGTGGCGTGCGAGCTTTAGTGACGCACTAATGCTTAACACTTCCCCGACCAAGCGTACTTGTACGTCTAATTGTGTTTGCGTGGCAGCATGGTGTATTTTCTTCGTAGCCGTGGCTCCGCCGCGTGGTGTTCTCGGCCTCGCCACCCACCTACTAGTGGGGTGCTATACATGTCCCATTCTGGGCTCTTGCTTCCCATGCCTGCGAAAAAACGTTACCCGACTGACCGTACTTTGCTAGTGCTAGTACTCCGTATGTGTTGTAGTTTAGTGCACGCCTGTAGAGCATTTAAGACATCACTTTTAGAGTTGCCTGTGTTACGCTCGGCACTGCCACTGCCGCCCTACTTGAACTGTCCATTTTCACACTCGGCCAAGATTCGTTCAGTTAACTAACGATGGCCTCAAAATACTCTGGCAAAAGACCTAAAAAACAGATGTTCATCTAACGATGTCCAATATTCTTGTAGATAAAGTTGAGAAACTTTTTTCTTTCTTTTTTTAAACAAAGACTTTATCAATAACTAAGGAGTATCATTACAAACGAGAGTCAAAACAAACTCAGAAAAAGAAGCAAAAAAATCTCACTATGATCCGACCTAATTACAAAATGAGCAAGTTTATGCGCTACATTATTTTTGACTCCTACCAATTTTAACGATTTCTAAATTACTCAGTTCCTCTATAGCAATCTGTGCTTTCACGTATCAGGGACCAGCTCACCGAGCGGTCTTGATTAAATTTTTTAACTTTGCGGCCACCACAACACAATCAGCTTTCCAACACCATATGAGTCTCCAGCCACTGAGCAGCAAGTGTAATCGCTTCGCGGCAAGCAGCAGCTTTCGCCTCCTCAGCATCCCTACAGTATAAAAGCACACGTCTGATGCCAATTTTACTTGACCTCCATGAGCTAGTGAAAAAGGCGTCATTCTTTCTACCATCAAAGAATAAGCAAGACCCATTTGAAACTTGTTTCCCTAAGCCTTTCATCGTGGATAAATTTAACCACAACAAAACAGATAAAAGATTGGAAAAAATTACTACACGACGGCAACATCATTTCTACCTTAATGTCGTCGTTCCGAAAAATAAGCCTCCATGTCATCTTGCCACGGAGATTGCTCACACCGCTGCGCATTCATCTTCAATAGAGTCGCCACGAAAAAAAAGAATCCACCTTGCCCCTCGCCTTCGCCAGGGAGGAGGAGATGAATCCTCAATACTAAGAAACTTGACATGAAGAGACTCTAACTCTCAAGAACTCGATCTACTAGAAAATTTATTGAAATAATGGATCCCCTTTTCCTTTAAATCCAGCAATAATCCGGAGGTGAAAGGTAGGGGGACTAGCAGTGGTGGAGGTGGGTGCAGCTGCAATGACTCTAGCTAGGGTGAGTAGTATTGCAAATTTCCTTTGCCTATGCTTGCACTTGTGTCGGTGCTCTGCCCCCACTTGCGCCTCTTCTAGCGGCCTAGTCGGCTTCTCAAACCCTTCTCTAAGGCCGCGAAGCATAATCCAATCTAATAACCACTCACATTAAACCTAAAGCTACTCGCTGAAAGCATGGAGAACTTAGCAAAATCCTAACAAAGTCATGTTCACACAATATCGCCTGACCAATTTCAGGCTTCATAAGTACGTACGAAGATGCACAAAAAGTTATGTATGCAAAATCTGTTTTTTTATTAAAAATGGATTACTGAATAGCCAAAGGTCAGTTCTTTCTCTTAGCTGTTACGGAGTAGCATATGAAGCCAACGTATAGAGATTAGAGAAGTTGCATGTAAGTAATGAAAACATATACACTACAAATGAAGCAACACACAGTAACACAATGCCATGTACAACGGACAGTCGGACACGGTGGGAATCCACCAGGTTCTTAAATTACCTCACTGAAAAACTCAGACGGCACAGATCAGACCACTATCCTGTTGTCGTAAAGCACACAGTACTCTCGGTACCCGGCATACAGTTTGAACTTTGACGTGTATAGACAAAGACAGTGGTTGATCACTCTCATCCGATCGATGCTATACATGCGTAGTACTAGCTAGTGACCGCACTACATACTGCATGGTTGAAACTGGCTCAAACCTTTTGTGTTTGGTGAGCGTGAGAGACGGTGACGCTAGCTAGTGGGCAGCAGCGGCAGGTGCCGCGGCCAGTTGGGTGGCCGGGGGATCCGGGGAGTAGAACTAGAATCCAGAAGCACTAGCGTCGGGCGGTCGGAGTCGGACCTTCTACTACGGTGGTTGAGGGCCTCTTTTGGTGGGTTCCAGTTGGTGTCTGATCTGATCCTGATCGATGTGTGTCATCGCCTCTGACCGACCCCCGCGGCACCCGTGTGTCGATGATCATCGCTTTTCTTTTCTCCCTCCGACTCCGAGCCCGGCCTGGTCTTCTTCTTGTTTTCTGCTGCGGTGGCGGAAACTGAAAGAGCGCGCGCCGGGCACTCGTGAGAACGCTCTGTCTCAGCTCAGCCCTCCGAGCTGCCGGCTGGGTACTGACCGTCTGACCCCCTCCGAATGTTCGTCAGTCCTCAGCAGGTCAGCTTAAAAAGGCACGTGTTGTTCCATCACGCGGGCTGTGTATAATCCATCACAAGGAATGGCAGCGCATGCATGTGATGAGTATACACGATTTCGTCCCCCAAGGGCCCAACCCCCCGAACTCATAGAGAAGAAAAGAAAACAAAGATAACTGGACCATCTGCCATCTCGCTTTGCTCAATGTTCGTCAGCGATTCATCATTCATTTGCCGGTCATGAACAACTTTGCCATTAAAAAGCGACCACCTTTCCCACCATTCTTTGGCACCCTACTCCACAGCGATAGCACCTACGTAGTAGCTAGCCAGCAGCCCTCCGTTTCCTGCATCTTGCAGATGAAGCAAGAAGTTGGTTACCATGGAATGGAACCCGCCACCCAAGACCAACACACAAACAGGGAAATTGAAACAACCACAGATAGATAGGACACAAAACCGACACTATTCCGACGACCTCAGCCGCGCTCCGGCTGTTTGGATGCTAGAGCAGCGGCCGGCCGCTTCGTTTAGCCCCTCCCTCGCCGGCCCCGGCCTGCGACTGCGAGGTCAGTCAGTTTCCTGCTGAGCTGAGCACATGGAACGCACCAACCATTCCGTCCTTTTCCCCGCAGCCGCAGGAGAGAAACACAACAGCCAGGGATCAATAATCATGCACGTCCAGCGAAACGTTTCTTTCGCCTAACGCGGTTTTCCCTCCGGTTCTGTCGGTCGCGAGCGAAGGGGAACCCGGCCGTGACGCAGCACAGCACAGCAGGCTATGGGCTATGGCCAAACCATGACACCGCCAACTAGTAGTATACAAATTGACCTGGGATTTGTTTTCTCAAAGACCCTGACTAGCAGGAAACTAATAAAAGCTGGAGCTGATCTTTCTTGGATCGTAAAACATGCATGTGTGCGGAGGATGAGCTGGTTTCTCGCGGAGTACGTACGTATGAGGTTTCGTGTCGCCCGGCGAGGGCCTCGTGCACCGACGCCGCCCCCCGTTCGTTGGGGTGGGCTGCAAGTTTATTAGTAACGATTTATTTAAGCACACGCAAATGCGGTTGTTGGGATTAAATTAAATTAAATTAAATTAAATTAAATTAAATTAATACATGCGTGCTTCCGTCTAAACCGGCCAGTAGTGAACCAGCCATGTAGCCTTGGATTGGAAGTACGCTGTACGCCCACGGCACACCAGACTGTGTACCGCACCGCACACAGGCCCTCGTGGCTCCGTACGTCGCACTCGCAGCTCGCACGGCACGTCGACGCGTACGCCGCGCACATGTCACCGGCGGAGTTCGGCTGGCGTTTTCTGCCTGGGGAGGAAGAAAAACGCAGCATTCAATTGCTCCATGGATCCAGCTCGGCGGCCTTGACTTCGCTGATGTGGTTATGCGAACGGCGGCGGCGAAATTTTGGGGTGCGTTCTCCCACTGCCGCTGCCGCCGTTGGGCCGTCGATTCGAGGGCGGCCGGGTTTGTTTTGTGTGACGCCGTGCCGGCCGTCGTACGAGTCAAGTGGGAGCTCTTTTCTCTTTGCATTTTCTCAGACTCAGTACCTCACCGGGGCGCTCGTTAGGTTTCACCTACTGCGTGCGTGGCAAAAAAGAAGGGCGGGTTGCTGGGCTTATTATTTTTTTTAGCTTGATCAAGGGGACAAATTTTGCTTGCGGGCTTGGTGCAGAGCAGTTTATAATTTTCACCTCGCCTACTCTGAAAACCAATCGAGTTTATAGCTCACAGAGCTTTCAGGGGAAAAAGATAGTATCTTCTTTATCACTATGAAATGTGCATTTGATGTACCATACCAACTACCCATTCAATAGCTTTTGTAATAAAAATAGCAACAAAAAAAAGGTGAGAGTATCTATCAGTGTAACCTTTTCCCCTTTTCTGTCACCAAAAGTTTGATTAAACAATATGGTTCATTGGTCTCATGCAACAATGTCCATAATGTAATGTTAGTGGCCTATTTCGACTTATACGTGAAGACTGGCCGAGGAAAATATTCTGCGTCATTGCTAATACTGAGTGAACAGGTTGCAAGCTCCACGTAGAAAAAAAAATCTTAACAAAGATAAACAACTATGCATAGTCATGTTTTTTAAAAAAAATACATTTAGTCCAACCAATATTTATTTCATAAAATATAATTAAAATATAAGTTTTTGTTCAACAAAAGTTATTGGTTGTACTTTAACTTGTTATCTGTCACGAAACACCGTTGAATTAGTCGAAATTAGCTGTGAAAACGAACAACCGAACTACGGGGACTGAATACCTGATAGTGAGCATCTCCAACGGTTTTGTATTTTTTGTTTGGCAAAAATAGGAATTTGTCAAGTTCCAAATAAATATGGCAAAGGTAACGGTTTTCCATTATTTACTTGGCAAAACTCAAAATTGTACGCACGAGGGGAAAATATGCCGCGAGAGTAGCGCGCGTGACAATTGCTAAGCGAACTGCAGTTTGGCATATATGCCAAATATCACCTAGTGTTTGCCAAGTTAATAAAAATGTCAAGCTCATTTGCCAAATCGTTGGATATGGGATTTTTAAATTTTTTTAAAAAAACAAGAATGTCATTACAAAACCGTTGGAGATGCTAGGTTGAGAAGTCCACGCGGTCACATTTCCTTTTGAACATAGGTGGCACACATTTTTATTCTCGACGAAGAAATTTTTTTTGCGCAGAGTATTAATTTGTACCCCATGAATCTCCTGTAAAAAGCAATAATTGAAGTGCTTCTAAAATCGGCCCGGTCCGTATATAAAGCAGGCCAGATATCAAACTATAGTAAGACTTGTCCTACTGGCGTTGCTTCGCTCGTAAGTCCTAACCACATTCTTCCATATGGCCATATGGGCCTCTTCTCCTCAACACACTGGCCCATGGTACTAGACTGTACTAACAACGCTTTGACAAAAGAAGAAAAGATAGCAGTTGAACTCTTTTCAGATGGTGGGCATTGACGCATTGTTCCGGTTCTTCATTTCTGACTGACTTTTGTATCAATATCGCTGTGGCATACTGGCATGTGGCATCTTCTTGCTAAAAGCACATTCATGGCCAGTCACCTTCATAGCCTTCGAACCTTCAGTTTCAGCAGAGTGGATTCCATCCAGCCTAATCAGTGACTATCTCGCAAGACTTCCATTGGTATAGCACAAAGAAACGTCTACTATCGAGAAACATCTTGATGGATCATGGATGTAGGCCGGAAAAGGTAGCAGTATTTTGGTTGTACACAGGCACACAGCATGGAGTTGGAGCCACCCAGTTGTGCACTCTTTGAGGGCTGCATTCAGCGGTCGAAACAGGAAAGCTCCCAGGTTCAGATGTCTCGTACTCTGGTGTTGCTCGCTCCACCAACAGAACCACCTTCTGGGGTGCGCAAGCCTTGTAATGTCGCAATCTGGTAATGTTCAGTATCAGAAATTCAGAATAATATTGGAAAACGTGACCATGAAGTGGAAGCAGCTCTGCAGGTGTTACTGCCGCATTTTGATTTGATCTTTGTGATGTCGTCCTCCAGTTCTCCAAACTTGCACAGCTTGCCATCAGCCTGATGAGAAGATGAGCCATGCGAAGAAACGGCACGGCGGCCAACGACGAAGCGCGGAGCACTTTTACTTTCTTATTATGGAAGTCTGCTTGTTCTAACCAAGATTAATCTGAACAATCAACTATCTTTAGGATTAAAGCCCCGGCACTGCAAAGTTTACTTACATCCTGTTCGCTTGGCTTTTCAGCCGGTTTAAATCCAGCCGGAACAGTGTTTTTCTCTCACAAAAAATCAGCCAACAGTGAATAATCCTGCCGGAACAGTGCATAATCCTGCCAAACGAACAAGCCGTTAATTGTTCACTCCGCCGCTGTGATTGTGAATTGAGGATCTGAACAATCAACTATCTTTAGGATTAGTGCCTTGGTGGGCATTGCAAAGTTTGCACCAGGCCCACGTGACGAGATTCAGTCTTGGTGGGCACTGCATGTTGCTGGCTGCTTCAGCACAAAAAGTTGCTGGCTGCTGCAGCACAAAAACCTGCTGCCCGTTCGACCTTACTAACGTTTTGACACGATCATGTCATGTATCTTATATCTAGTAAATCAAAACAAAAACATTTTTATACCGATGCTCGAAGTTTTCAGTGATTGAATATTGTTGTCCACGGCAGAATGATAATACGAGTTAGCGATGTTGGATATTAAAATATTAGTCCAAAATGGAGAAAACACACACACACATAAAAAATGACGTGGAGTCGTGGACTGAAGATCAATTTTGACCTAACCAACAATGGCAGCTGTAGATTATGCCATATTTGTAAGAATTTCCACATGACAGACAAGTGAGAGCGCCCTAAAAAGATCGTGAACATATCATTAGAGTTCAAACGCTTTGGAACGTCTGTTCGTTTTTTTTTTTGGTTATTGCAATCATTAGTAGTTTTGAGCTGACTTGTAAAGACCATGTGCCCATTTGATAGATCGTATCACTGACGTGCGTTATACAATGGAAGCCAAAGGCGATCACAAGTCCATATACAACAAAGGAGTTGTTTTGAATAATCGGTACCGTTTCCATTATTTATTTTTGTCATGATCAGTGCTGAGCTCATTAAAAAAAGGATCAAATTTATTTTTGAAAAGAGATTAACTCGGCTTTTAAGAAAGCCTATAACAGCCTTACAAGTTGGTAAACCAGTTTCAAGTGAAGATAAACCAAAAAGAACCCTAAAGGGCTAGCGATGCTGAAAAGCTAAGAAAGCCCTACGCAGCATGAGCATCAGAACTAGCCTGCCCCTACATCACCGCAATGTCTGAAGCAGCACCCAACATTCGGTCCTTCTTGCCCATCCAGTCATCCAGGCACTGACCCATCATCTTCATCCTTGCAATATCGTCCTTCTTTTGTAGCTCGGCCCACATCTGTATGAAAATGACAGTCATATGAATTATTGGGTCTGGACTGTCTAGGAAGCGCTTCTCAATGGTCATCTTGTTTCGGTTCTTCCACATAGCCCAAGCCACCCCTGCAAAGAAAGCGAAGACTAATCTCTTAGAAACCTCCAGCCTCCTTGGCAACTAATTAGAGATCAGCTCCTGCATAGATACAGAGAAGCCTTGCAAGTAAAAAGCATCCCTGATACAACACCACACATATTGAGCAAAAAGACATTCAAACAAGATATGATTAGCGAATAGTAGCATATTTGCTTGGCTACTTTTTTAAGATAATAGAAACCCAGCTTAAAACCTCTTCTAGAAGAGGCAACATCCAAAACTATTATAAGGATTTGGCAAATAAAGTTGCTGTTGTCACCACACATCTGGTGAAGCATGAAGAAGTGAAAATATACATTCTATATTATGCCATTTCATTATTTTGTTACCTTCTGAGGGTCTTCTAAAAGAGAGACTAATGGAACTGTACTAAGTACATTAGCCAATAGCCACTGTTGTTTCTATTCCCTATGAACTATATGAAAACTACAGATGTTTCAATGATTGGCACACATCCTAGTTTTTGAGATATTTATTTTTCATAAACTCTTGCTAAATACCATCCTTATTGCACAACTTAAACACACGCTTTAGTAATGACGAATCCCTCAGACTTCGACAATAGGGTGAAAATAGTGAGAAGTAAACAAGGGTCGGAGATACTATTCCATCGTCCAACCTTTCATTTCTCTGGGTCACATTTCTTATAGCACTAGCATTTACAACACCTGAACTACTTCCCAAAAATTTAAGCTACATGGCTGGAATTTAGTCAACCAAAAATACATCCCCAGTTGCCTGTCTACATGGTTGAGCTCCTGCAAGCAAACAATGTGAGGGTGCGCTTGTTGGATTAGCAGCTTCACTGCCTCACGCCTCGCTGAACAGTTCAGTCCACGGATGTTCCAGCACATGAGTTTCAGTTCGTTGTCATTCATGGAAGAAAACATTATGCAAACGCAGAGGCAGACAACCAGTGCCCAGCAACCCAAGATCTTGTTGCTACATCTTGCAAATGGCTTAAGGCCAGCCGGCGCCTGTCTTTGAACGAGCGGTTGTTTCCTTTCCTCTCTGTGCTAATCCTTTTTTCCGAACTTATTATAAACGATCACCGAACACGCGCGCGTTGGTAGCTGAATCGTTCAAAACGATTTGATATGGCGTTTTGGAAGAGACCGGAAAACGGATGCCGAATAGTCGCTGTCTCGTGCCGAACGAGTGCGGCCTACGCTCTGACAGACGCGTCAGGTAATTTGCAATGTAGTGCGTTGTCGGTCAACTGCATCTCTAGACGCTAGTGCGAAAAGTCCTGCTCTCGAAGCAAGACCTTTGACATGGCCGGGATAAGAGTTCTGGATTCGCTTGCGACTATCGTGCCATATATCCGTCATCGGCATCGGCAGGAGCAAGAAGAAAGAACGTCTCCAGCAAAACTGGAGGTTCACACATCACATGCATGATGGCCAAAATCAACCATATGGCAGGAACAAAGGATGAGCTAGCTAGCTCATCATCGATCTCTTGATTCTGAGTTTCTGACTGATGAACGCTGTGTTGTGAAATTGTGATCGTCAGCTTGTGGTGATCACTAGTCATCGTCAGCTAGCTAATTAAACACATCCTTTATATATTTGGGCTGCTGCTATATATTCAGACCAAGCTATAGACAGTCCAAGATGCCCACTATACTTTTGTAACTGATGGGCTGAAAGCTTTTGAGATCCATTGCAGTTGTTGCATATACGCAAGGACGGTATGGATACACCAATAAGAGCGCAGTCCTAGCACGCCTTTGAGTTTGAGGCGTATTCCATTATTATTGCCTAATGTGCAGGTCATGCTCCCTTTGATTTCCATGCCCACTCTGTCTGACTTGCATACTAGTAGCTACCATCAGTCTCTCGTTTATGGACGACGTCTCGACAGATGGCTGCTGGAATATAAGTATATGCTCATGTTTTGCATGACTCAAGCTAGCTAATTAAGGAGACGACGGCCATTAGAGACCAGCTGTGTAGATGATTGAACTTTTTTTTTTTGGGTTCCTACCGCCTACGTACGTACGTTCAGGGCCACCACGCAACGACCAACAAAAATAAGGTCTTGGTTTCCGACCAGCGTTTCTACGGAGTTGGCCTTCGCGGGTCACCTCGCTTCGAAATACGGCATTATACTGGGGAAGAACTACATACATACATGCGAACACATAGTTGATATGTGTCAATGATGTTCAGTTTTATGATGGGTGATTGATCAACACTTAGGTGTTTCAGTTTGAGCGGTTATCACTAATCCTTTGCGAAAGTAAATGTGTGTCTGTCTATTGGCTTGTGGTGTGCAGGTACTATGCTTAGTGACAGTGGTCAATGGCGTAGAGAAGGTCGAGTAGAGGCTTGCCGTGCCGATTGACTGAGAGCGGTGAAGGACGGAAGCGGGGCTCGGACTGAGGGACCATGGGCGTCGGCGGACTACCTGTGGTGGCTAGTGTCTGACACCGGCGAGTGCGAGAAGATATGGAGGTAGACCGAGTCGACCGAGTCAAGACGGCGGACGAGCAGGTCGAGCGGAGGCTCAGGGGACTCGGAATCCAACCGGGCGAGGACAAGGTGGCTTGAGTCGAGCGGTTTGGTGGTTTGGGCCGCAAAACCACCGGAGGACGGTTTCCGAGTTTGGGCCTCAAAACTCGGGGTTCGGTAGTTGAGCCGAAAGCTACCGGTGGCGGGTTTTGCGGGTTTGGGCCTCAAAACCCGGGCGGAACTTCCGAGGAAGCGGGGATGGCACGTGGCGGAATCCTGGAGGTTGCGTCGAGGCGACGGCAACTCCTGGCAGGAAGCGGAGCCGTCCATTCAAATCGAGGAAGATATTTTCCGGAGCTTGGACTGCAATGCTTAGGCTAGGTAGTTCACTCATGTATCTAGGGGGTCTTTGGGAAATAGCCAAAGCCCTAGGGGATGAAGGGGTATCCTCATCCCATCTCTTGAACCCTAATCATTTGCCCCAACTCTCTCTCTACCCTCTCTCTAGTTCATGAGATTCCTAGGTTGATTTCACCAACCTCTGTAAGAACTTGAGTTTGTTGCGAGGAATCGGAGGTCGTAACCTCCGTAAGCCATGGTGGCTTCGACTTTTTGATCGTGTCCCCGTTTTGCTTGTGTTCTTCGCGTTTTGCTTTTGCTCCCTCTTTTTCCCGAGATGATTTCTCTTTGTAGGGAGTAGCTCTTGCAAATCCGTTTGAACCAAGTTGTTCGTATTCGTGAGGAGCATCTTTGCACCAAAGGAATTCCCCTCAAACCTCACGAGTGCGTAGATCGGGTGATTTCTTTGTTGCGTTTTTCGTCTTCCTCTTTCCCCCCAAATCCGAGTTTTCTCGTTTATTTTCTCCAAATTGAGCGATGATTTCTTCGGAATAGCTCCCCAACTGCACTAGGATCATACCTACAAAGTTTGGTTGCAGTTGGTGATCATTTGGTTGAGATTTGGGAAGCTTTGGCGAAGAGAAAATCGCTTTTCGAGGTTTCTGCGTTTCTGTCGGGGGCGTCGGATGCTCCGAGGGTTTCGCGTCGGACGCTGGTACGTGCTGACGTCAGCATCCGTCGATCGGCTTGTCTGCGTCTTTCGGTTTTGGCGTCGGACGCTCTCCAGAGTCCGTCGCCCAACGTCCGTCGCGTTTTGTGCGTTGTTCTGTTCTGTTTTGCTCTCGGGTAGGCCGACGGACGATCTTCACAGCGTCCGTCGCCGACCGTCCGTCGCCTCGGTAGTTTTTCAGTCTCTGTCAGGCTCTCTGGAAGGCCGACTGAGCGTCCGTCGCGCAGCGTCCGACGCCAACGGACGCTCACCCAAGCGTCCGTTGCCCAGCGTCCGACGACCAGCTTTCTGCAGTGCTCTGGGGAAGGCCGACGGACGCTTGCCTAACCGTCTGTCGCCAGCGTCCGTTGCTCTGCTGTTCAGCGTCCGTCGCCTGCTTTTCTGGTTGTTTTGCTTGGAATTCTTGCCTCTCTCTTATAGGGGTTGAGAACTCTTCTTGGGGGTTTTCGGTGAATTTTTCTCCACTGTCGGTGAGCACCCATCAACTGGGTTTGGTTTTTAGAAAGAGTGGCCCGAATATTTCGAGAAAAATTTGAGGCTTCCATTCACCCCCCTCTAGTCGCCGTTCTCGGTACTTCGATACAAGAGACAAAGAAAACATTTGGAAATCAGCCGTGCGTATGTTGGTTTTGTAACCTTGTACAAAAAAAAACAACATGTTGATCGTACTAGTTCCAGGCACTAGTAGCTAGTCTATTATTCACGAAGAAGAAGGCACGAGTGACATGCAGGGTACTAGTAATTATTAACTATAATAACAAATGCACGTCTATCCATCCTTTGGCTAGCTCCAAGAAGAGTTTCAAAACCTGCCAAACTTGGCCAAGCACACAGCACGGACGTATTACTAGTAAACCGTAACTGAATTGATGTTGACCTGATCGTCAGCATTGTGTGCTGCGTCAATCGTTCTCTTCTCTGCATTATATTCCACCAAGGAAAAAAGCCTCATCACTCGTGTAGAGTAGGAGAGATGCGAGGGGAGAAAAAAATCTAGACACGTCTCGATCGATCTCCCTATATATACCACCACCAAATTTTACTTTTGATTTACCAGCTAGCTAGCTAGCGGCAGATCATTATCACACCTCTGCTCTCGTACAACTAGCTAGCAGTAGCAGGCACTAGTCATCTACCCATTCAATTCATTCATAGCTAACACTGGCTACCACAGCAGCCAGCAGAGCTAACACTGCTGCTCCGATCGGTCATGGACTACGGCAACGCGAGCACGGGCACTACGGCGGCGGCGGCGTCGCCGCAGCAATATGACAACAACTACTGTCGCTCCGTGTCGCCGCCGTCGAGGGTGTCGTCGTGCTCGCCACCACCGCCGCCTCCTCGTCCCGCCTTCCAGGTGGTGGGCAACGTGCCGCCGACCGTCGTCCTGAGCCCATGCGCGGCGTGTAAGATCCTCCGCCGCCGCTGCGCCGACGGCTGCGTGCTGGCTCCCTACTTCCCGCCGACCGAGCCCGCCAAGTTCACCACGGCGCACCGCGTGTTCGGCGCCAGCAACATCATCAAGCTCCTCCAGGTGTGTGTGTGCATGTCATGTGGGCACAGATAGACACGATCGAGACATGCATATATATGCATGCAACAATAATATATGTTCGGCGGTGTGTGTGCAGGATTTGCCGGAGAGCTCGCGCGCGGACGCGGTGAGCAGCATGGTGTACGAGGCGGAGGCGCGGCTGCGGGACCCGGTGTACGGGTGCGCGGGGGCGGTGTGCCGGCTGCAGAAGCAGGTCAACGAGCTCAAGGTGCAGCTGGCGCGGGCGCAGGCCGACCTGCTCAACGCGCAGGCGCAGCACGCCAACCTGCTGGCCATCTTCTGCGTCGAGATGGCCAACCGCCGAGGCAGCCAGCAGCAGCAGCAGCACCCGTCGTCGCCGCTGACGGCGATGGACGGCGGATTCGGCGCGGCGTACCAGCAGTCGTCGACGTTTTACGACTCGGACATGGACTCGGCGACGTGGCCGGATCACGAAGCCCAGCTCTGGACCTAGCTAGCTGGATGCATGCATGGACTCGTAGTAGCTCGAGTACGTACTACGTGTACAAGTACAACAACTTGTACAACAAATACCAGTAGCGCATATCGTAGTGCTGCAACCGTAATTATGAATATAAGTACCCGTCAATACGATTACTATTTGCTGCTCGATCGATCTTGAATAATGCATCTTATATACTATCTTACTCCGTACTCACGCAACGAAAACAGGTTCGATGTAGTACCGGCTGATGAAGACGATGCTGACGAAGAATATTTGTTACGCGATCATACAAAGAGAAGTACACTGACGAAAAATGTTTGTTACGTACGTGATCATGGCGATAGCATGAGTTTGACTTTGCTACCTACCAATACGTAGCATGTCTAAGCTAATTTGTACACCGTACATGTGTGCCACTGCTATTGCTACACGAACCGATTTTAGGCAATTGCTGGACGGCACACAAATGGATCTCGAACGAACGGTAATTGACGTGTGCGGATACGCGAGCCAGCTCCATTCATGACTTGACTACCGTCGTCTGCAGGTCTACTACTATTTGAGATGCGCTGCGCCGTATGTAAGGTGTTTCACACCTTCTACAATCACACGTATCGCAATCAAAAGCAGAATTCTACATCGATCGATCTCAAGAAAAAAAAAACCAAATCCTCAAAAAAAAACAGCAAAAATACTGGCTACGCCATACATATACATGCATGGCACGCCAGCCAGTCTGTCAGCTATAGCCTCATTCGGCATATGCATATATCAGTGGTAGATTTTCGTGGGCATGCATCATGCGTGGAGCATGCTGTACGTGTGCATCGCCTACTAATAACAGGTGTGCAGACCGCGGCGCACATGCGCAACAGCAGAGCTGAAGCTGAGTGTCACTATGCATGCATGTCCCCAATCGCCGTGAAATCAGTCGCTCGCCATCACAGACGACACCAAAAGAAGGCTGCCAAACTCTATCGCCAAGCCGTACTTTATTTGGACTGGCAGGCCACCCCGACCGACCGACCGACCGACGGGCCGGCCTGGCCGCCTTATTAACGGTTTCCAAGTCTCGCATGCATGCCAACCATGCGAGCTGGCTGACTGGCTGCACACTGCACTGCACATAGACGACGACGGGCGTCTGCTCGACTGAGTACCTGACGCGCGGCGGTCATCGTCGTCGGCGACGAAGTACTACCTGTGCCGCCAGCAAATCACTGAACAGCATTAGTAGTCTGTAGTTACCCGTGCTAGCTGTCTTTGTTTAATCATGGCTTCCTAGAAGTTCCTTCTCATTCTCTTACTTGATCGATCTGTATACTTTAGATTAAAGGTCTGCAGCCTAGCTAGGTAGAAGCTCGGGTGTCCAGCGTGGAATCACGCCGCATGCATCCAAACACGTCCATTGGATGTACATGCATAATGTCCAAGCGAGACACAAAAATGTCAGACGAGTTGCTCCCAATCTGCTGGAAAACTTTCGGAGAGTCGTGATGGCAATATGATGCAATTGAACGATATTTCTCTGTGTTTTTGTTGCGTGTCGTCTTCGGGAGGGAAGGAGACATTCACTCATTTGTGAGCTCAAACCTGGTGCAGTAAGGCAGTATCCATTACCAATATATATGATTTTAGTAAAAATGGAAAATTGATATACCCGTATCTTTCCAATCCGCAAAGTCATGAACACCCCCGCAAGCAACAGCGCCAAACGCCGCCTACACCTCGCCGCCACTGGAGCGGGCAGTGATCGGTGTTTGAGCTAATTTTCAGCAGGGAGAGTGAAGCTAATTACTAGTAGGTTAGAGCAAAGAGAAAAAGTTTACCAAACATTGTAGAGTGGATTCTAATTCTATAGAAATTTAACAGGGGTGTGGCCGTATGACCCATGTCAGCCTCAAGGTATCTTTGCCCCTTGAATGGCAGCGATTGCAGGACAAACTTCCTTGATGATGATATGATGACCCCGGACATCATCGAGGAGGATATATCTGACCCTACAGGCATAGGATGGACATCTATATAAGATATCATGCATCATCGGCGTGCTACACTACTACACAAAGCACAAGCATATATAAACTTTTATTGTAGTAGGATTAGGAAATCATTCCTAGTCAGAAATAAAACCAACCATGTAACCTTGTGCCCTTAGACTATATAAGACGGACATGGGTTCCAAGATCGAGATACGACAACCATCATAACTAACATCTCACAAAGCCTCAACACCTTATCATACATCCTCACTTGATGGACAAGCAATGCAAGTACATATACTGAACGTAGTAGAGCACCTCTGATGAACTAGTATAGACAATATCCGGTATGTTACCATCTAGATATGCTATACGCCGACTAGCACTACTGGACGCAGGGCCAAGCCCTCGGCAAAGGCTCTTAAGCCCTCGGCGAAGCCTTTGCCGAGCAAAGAGTTCTCGGTAAAAAAATTGTCGGCGAAGGAGTCTTTGCCGAGGGCCTTTTATCGGGCACTCGGAAAATCCTTTGCCGAGGGCTAAGGCGGCCTCCGGCAAAGAAAAGTAGTCGTTAGCTGACGTGTCATTTTCCACGGAGTCTTTGCCGAGGGCAAGGCCCTCGGCAAAGAATTGTTTTTGATTTTTTTTTTGGAATTTCTTTGCCGAGGGCCTTAACCATAGCCCTCGGCAAAGATGGCCCTCGGCAAAGACCTGAAACCGTCTAATTGTTGTTTATTATGTTTCTTGCTTTCCATGCATACAATATATATATATATATATATATATATATATATATATATATATATATATATATATATATATATATATTCAACAGTAGAAATATCTCACAAATATCACAATCATCACATATATCTCACAAATATCACATATATATCACAAATATCACATAGATCATTAAAAGTCCAAATCCAACAATTCCACAAGTTCGACGACAATCAAGTCCACAAGTCCACAATCAAAGTCCACGTCAACTCCCCAACCTCCCCAACCGTCTGGCCTCTGCGTCGAGGGTGGTGTAACCCACACATGTCCGGAATCAGGTGACGCACGAGGGGGTTATTGGAACCCGCCGACTGAGGCTGCACAAACAATTAGATGCTTATGTGAGATTGCAGTAATTATTATAGGACTACAGTTTTAGTGTTTAGACAGAAACCTATCAAATTTTTTATAGCTAGTGTTGTCTGGATTTCTATGTCATACAAGCAAATCAGTAGCTAGTGTTGTCTGGGTTTCTATGTCATACAAGCGAGAAGTGAACTTTGACACTTACAGGAGTAGCTGAAAACGCGTGCGGCACCTGAAGCGGAGGAGCTGACATCTGCACAGGCACACCTGTCTTCTGCCCAAGAGCTTGCATGATTTGCATCATCTCTGCCATCCTGACCTCCTGGGCCTCCCGAGCGGCCTGCTCAGCCTCCAGCCGAGCAGTGAGGGCCGTGATCTGCGCCGTCTGCTCGTAGTTCCGGGCCTGCACTCCAATATTTAAGTAATACAAATCTAACTCAAGTGTGAGAATATTAATTTACGACGAGTAAAACAAGAATTACCTCGAGCGCATCGACCCGCTGCAGTATCGGAGTAGGCCGTGAGCGTATGGGCTGGCTGGAGCTCGTGCTCTGTGCTCGGAGCTGGCTCAGAGTGGGAACAACGGTGGGGTCGATGGCAGCGTTCGCAATCCACGTCCAGCCGTGCTTCCTGCCGCCACCGAGCCTCATTAATTTAATTTTTCAAAAGAAAAACCCTAAACCCTACTACTACTACTACTACTACTACTACTACTACTACTACTACTACTACTACTACTACTACTACTACCAACTTAAGTCAAGGTGTACAAAGTGTAATGGTAGTTTTATTTAGAAACCACACTCACTCTGGAGGAAGCTGTTGAAGCCTCAAATGGTTTCCAGAGCATGTTATTCAAAAACACGCTATGCTTATTCTTACCTAGTGGAGCGATAATTATTACCGTCTGATCTTATGGTTTGTACATCAGTAAAGAACTTCAGGTTACGATGGTTATTGTATAATGCTTAGGCATAAAACTGGTCGCAGTTTTTAGTACAGAACATACAAACCATAAGATTATTATTACGTACAGTAAATGCTCACACCTTGAACCTATAATCTCATGTTTAATTGGAAGCAACATGCATTCGGGTAGACTTTGCTGTATTAAGATTTTGTGGGAGCTATGGCATGGATTAGCATATAAAATAGAGTGTATGGTCAAGCCTATTCACAAGACAATGAGGAATTCACACACACACACACGACACGACAATGATGCCAGACATGTATTTTCAGATTCTATACAGGGAAATGCATCTAAGTTGGTCAAATGACTGTTCCTGGGTCTGGGTTACGGCATTAAGCTTTCTAATAAAGCTGGGCTAAAGACTTTGATATAAATTACTGTTCCAATTGACAAACTATGCTGCCAGAGTGCCAGCTGAAGTGGAAGAAAGGTGCTTTTGAGACTATGGAACAATTGATTGAACCCGTAAAATAATTTCTGTAAACGTGTCAATTCTGGACAGATCTGGAAAAAGACCACCCCGACTCCACATGCCCAATCAGCACTGGCATTCTTATTCACCTGCACCGTTGTTGCCAGCAAACCCAAGAGCTGAGAGTACGAATTTGTATCACCTAGCGGCACATCGATCAATATTCGGTAGGCTACACAGAGAATTAATCTACATAACCTAAATTACCCGGTGCAGATGCCCAAAGATAAATTACCTATCCATATACAACTGCGATAAAAAAAATCCCCTGACGAAGCGGGGAAGGAAACCGCGGAGGAAGAGGAGGGAGAAGGCGACTGGATTGAGGAGCCGAGACCACATACCTTTGTAGAGGAGACGGGCGACGAGGGGAACGGCGGGCAGCGGCGGCGGTTTGCTCGGGCAAGCTCGTGCGGTTCCGCGGCGAGGGGGCTATTATACTAGCAGCGAGCGAGCAGCGCGGGCGACGCGGGGCTCCGAGGCCGAGGGCGAGCGGCGGGCGCGGCGGCCAAGGCTCGGGCGGGCGCAGATTGGGGATAAGGTCCGCGCCCGCCCGGGCGTTTTCCTTTTATATGCTTATGCTCTTTGCCGAGGGCCTAGATCCAGAGCCCTCGGCGAAGAGGTTTTTTTTTTTTTTTTATTTAATTTCTTTGCCGAGGGCCCAGATCCAAGATCCAAGGCCCTCGGCAAAGAGTTTTATTTTTATTTTACAAATTTCTTTGCCGAGGGCCAAGACCAGGCCCTCGGCAAACAATTTTTTGTTTTTTTGAAATTTTGAGCCAATTTTTTTTATCTGCTACAATACAATATTTTAAACTCAATTGTCAAATTTGTATCAATTTTGACTTTTTTATATAGTTTTTATTCATTTATTTATTTTTGTTGATTTTCTTCGAATATTTCAAATTTGAACTGCAGGTGCATCCAATAATGGAAATTTATGCTACGAAAAATATTATTCATGGTCTCTGGTGTATGTTTAGTCCCTATGCAAAAACTCACGTCAAATTTCGAGCATATGGTTCAAATAAAATGACGAGGAACTTGCCGAAAAAGTAATTTTTAATTATTTAAAATGCAAACAAAGTCTGAAAATTACAAAACTTGTCGAGGTGTCATGTTAGCACATGTGTAGGTTGTGATAAAAAAAATGAGAAGGTTTGGAGCAAGTTGTCACGACAAATGTCTAAAACCCACATGTCTCCGCATGTGTTACAATGTTATCGTATGTGTGAGATGTTAGAGTTTTACGCGCCGGACGTTACCACATGCTCGAAACATTTCCAAATTTTTATCATAGCCTCCACATGCGATAACATGACACCTCGACAAGTTTCATGATTTTCGGACTTTGTTTGCATTTTATAAAATTAAAAAATACTTTTTCCGCAAGTTGCTCGACATGTTCCGAGGGCAAGATGTTTGATATTTCATGTGGCTTTCTGGATAAGACTGTAAAATGCACTAAACATCATGAATGTCAATTTTACAATAATTAAATAATATTATTTAATGCACGTGCAGTTCAAATTTGAATTTTGCCGAAAAATTCAACAAAAACAAAACAATTCAACAAATATAGTAAAATGATTCAAAAACGAACCAAACTTTGACATGTAGTTCTAAATAGTGTATGTGTGGTACACAAAAAAAATTGGCTCAAAACAAAAAAAAAGAAAAATCTGTGCCGAGAGCCCATTTAGACCCTCGGCAAAGGCCAGATTTGCCGAGGGCTCGATGCAAAGCCCTCGGCAAACATTTTTAGGAAATAAAAAATCAAAAAAAGTAGAAAACCCTTTGCCGAGGGCTTAACGCCGAGCCTTCGGCAAAGGCTGACGGCCGGTGCCGCCGTCACGCTCGGCCGAGGTCGCCGAGAGCCAGTACTCTACCGAGGGCCAGGCCCTCGGCAAAGGGGGCCGAGGGCTTTGCTTCGCCGAGGGCGGCCCTCGGCAAAGAAATTCTTTGCCTAGTGCCCGAAATCCGGCCCTCGGCAAAGCTTTTTGTCCTCGGCGACGTTGCTGTTTCCAGTAGTGTAGCGGTGGAAACACCGACAATTGCTATGCCAGGTAGAGAGCATGCACGCAAATTTGATCTAAATGGATGATATCTAGATGGATTCCATAGCTTCGTCAACGGCTTTACTTCGCCTAGCCCATGAGCTTCGACTCCCTTGACTTTGTCGCCGACTCGATGGGGCACCCGACCATCATTGTCACCTTTGCCAAAAATTAGATTTGTTGGTCTTCTGTATAAATCAGAAGACACCACATGCGTTGCTGCGGGAATGATGAACATTTTGAAATGAAATTTAGTAGATTTGTCATGGATGACTTGCATTAAGAGATTGAAAGTTTTTGGTATATGACATGGCTATTAGTGGAAGATGATGTAGAGAGTTAATGAAAAAACATGTGGATGCCATGCATGTTGAAATAGAACTTGTAGGGTGGATTATTAGTTTTACTAGCAAATATGCTCGTGCGTTGCTACGGGAGAAAAGAAATGTGAATAAGATATTACATATCTATTTATGTTCGACACTTTCTATAGAGAAGAAAGCTATACTTTATATTTTATAAAGACCATGACATTTGTAATATATTAGTTAATATTGGTAATAATATTGTAATGTTCTATTAAAATCTATATTTTTTTATCATTTTTTTTAAATGGAGCTTCATAGAAATAGAGGGATGGATATATATTTTATTATTAGTAGGACATAAAAGTGAAAACGGAGGAACTCCTTTTAACCAACTTTTTTATACTCCTAAAAACCTCTTAGGTACCTTTCTTCCCAAAGGGGCGACTGCTCTGCTCGTTCGTATCACGCCAGCCAAGCAGTTCGATGTTGGGCTCAGGGCACGGCACCAAACTGTCTTTTGAGAGGATGTCATGTCATCGACGTACGTGGGCTTAAGGTGTACGCACAATAGAATGACCCTGACCTTAGTCTACTCTCATCCGAGCTGGACAACACGATAATCTGGAAAAAGGTGCATGTTGTACAACATACTCTTTTTGTCCACTTCACTATACCTACTGCGCAGGTTAAGAAAGGCCATGCAGTTTTAAATTAAGCCCGTGCACAATAACGCAGACAGTCATAGATTGTTCCCGTGCACAATGATCCAGGCAGCGGGGACGTGTGGTGGCGCACCTCGGACATGGTGTACTGCGCGCACGCGGTGTGTGATGTCCCCTCTTCGAAGTCTGGAGGTGCTTCTGGCATGCCATCTGACCGCTGACTGCATCGGGTGTTCGAACAGATGAACACACCATGTCGATCTCGTTATTGTGCGGCAAGGACACGTTGATCTTCACCCAGTAAGTAGGAAGGCCTAACAAAAGCCGGCCCGAGCAGATTCGTCCTAAATCCTACTCATATAATATTTATATCTTTTCTTTAAACTGGATTGGATTAGAATTTGAATTCTTATGATTATTCAAAGATATGAGGACCAATTTTATTACAACTCCTTGTTGTTTAGATTACCTCTTGTATGTGACTTGTTAGGATTTCTGGTACGTGACTTGACCATGGAAAAATAAAACTTTTAACCTTTTGTATTGTATTTAAATTAGAATTTCTATTCAGATACTCATCTAATGATTTATTTGATTATGATTCTAACTACCCAGGCCAGCATATATATTCAAGCGGTAGACGGATGAATAGAAATAATATCTATAGTCACATAGTTAGTTAGACAAGACTGGACAGAAAAAAATGGGGAAGAGAAATTTTACATAAGAGATATAGATAGATTTTGTTAAATATAGAAAAAAATTAAAACTTCAGGTAACTCCAACAACTGATTTATTCAAGGATAGTTGGACTATATACTAACTATTCTGATCGGCCGTATGATATTTATCTGTGGGATCACAAAGCCCAACAGTGCAAATGGGCCGGCTCACCCGTTAAGGCAATGGAAAGCGCTCCGGCCTCGAGCTCAATTTAGCAACTTCATAATCCATCTACCCCTTCATGAGAAGTCTGCAAAAATTGTTCGATGGTCACAGACTAACACTAGAGAACCCACAAATACACGACTCATGGAAGTCTCGGCGCCTGACGGGTGACTCGAGAAAGGTCTGGGCGGTGCTGGGTGCTAGGGTTCCTCCGATCCTTCTGCTCTTGGCCTAGATCCTCCTTGGGATCTGAGTTTAATCCACGTCCCATCCTGTTCTGCGTGTCCACGTTTAATCTCCTCCTTGGAGCCTAGCCCAAATCTGCTAGCCTAAGTCTGGTGTCGTGAGAGGTAGGGTTTAAACCCTAGGGACGTGCGCTGGTTCCATCGTCCAAAAGATGGAGGGGGTGGCTGGGATGTTGGAGAAGATGCGACTGACGGAGTCTGAACGGAAGGGTCTCAAGATCGGCGGTGTTGGGGGGTGGGATCAAGGGGAAGATGGTTCCACAGGCCGTGGGTAAAGTGTTCTTGGAGAAGCTAGCCCGAGCGGAAGCCCTAGAGCTATCACTCGTCGTGTTTGGTGCCCGCTGAAGGGGATTGAGTGCAGGGACCTGGGTGAGAACAGATTTCTGTTCACCTTCCTGCAGGCATCGGGGAAGAGGCGGGCACTGGAGGATATGATGGCCCATGGATGTTCGGCAAAGATCTGGTGGTAATGGCAGACTTTGATGGGAACAAGACTATTGATGAAGTTGTGTTTGCAGAGATCCCAATCTGGGTGCGTATCCTGAAAATGCCCCTGGGAATGATGAATAAGAGGGTAGGGGAGATGATAGGTGATATGATTGGAGAGGTCTTGGAAGTGGATGCTGATGAGCGTGATTGGGCGATCGGCCAATTCCTGCGAGTGAAGGTGAGGTTAGATATTAGGCAACCTCTAATGAGGGGAGTGACTCTAGATTTGGGAGAGGGTGGGAAGGAGCTTTTGAAGTGGTGCTCGCTGGTTTATGAGTATCTCCCTGATTTTTGCTACTTGTGTGGGATTATCGGACATACCGATCGTTTTTGTGAAATGCAACGTGAGAAAGGTGTCGGTGTTATGACCCAGGGGTCAAGACCACCGGCTAGTAAATTTGTATATTGCGTGCTCCCTCTCCCAGATGTGATGCAAGAAGGACACAAGATTTATCCTGGTTCGGGCAAAGAAGGCCCTACGTCCAGCGGGGGAGGATAGATTGTATTATTTTGCACCGAAGTGCTCGTACAGGGGGGGTACAAGCAGGTTTACACGGGGGTTCTCAGGATGAGCTGAGGCCTAGGGCTAGCAGAGCTATCCTAGGCGGTCGGTTGGTTGCTTGAGGGGTCGATCAAGCAACGGGGTGTGTGGGGTGTGAGGATCAGGGCCGATGTGTGAGTGAGAAGTGTCCGAGCGAATGTGGGTTTGTGCCAGAGTCGCCCCCCCCCCCAAAAAGGTCCCTTCTTCTATCTCGACGTCCCCTTTTATAGACCAAGGGGAGGCCCGAGGGTACAGGGCCCTAAACTGTTGTAGCATGGGAGGCGTGTCCGCAGCATAGTGTTGACGAAGGGACGTCGATCACTTTGGCGGCGTGGCCTTCCCGTTCTTCCGGTGCTCCGAGGCATGGTGACAGTAGACTAGACATTGCTGCACGTCGCGGCACAACAGGGTCGTCCTTCTGTAGGCGGGTGCGAGTCCCATATTTGAAGCAGGACGGGGCGGATGGGACGGGCCCCATACCGGAGTGGTTGGAGGTAGGGGTCGAGCCCCCCGGTCGAGGGGAGGGGTCGAGAACTGCGTGGCCTTGTCATATCCCTGAGGACGTCGTCGAGGGTCGTCCTGTTCACATCTCGAGGGGTGCCTCTAGAGTCCGTACTCGCAACGTGGTTACAGCGGCAGCACAGTTGACGGAGATCCGGGACATGGCGGTGAGCTGATGGATTTGACTGCGGTCGTGGGCGCCCATGGCGTTAGGCGGGAGTAGGTGAGCGCGTCGGATCTCCTTTAACCCATATCGGGAGCAGGTGAGCTGATCGAACTTCCGGCCTGGGGGTCGTTCGTTCGACCCCTGGTCCGTCATTCGGCGTCGAGGTGGAGGTGGAGGGGTCGTTCGTTCGACCCCTGGTCCGTCATTCGGCGTCGAGGTGGAGGTGGAGGGGTCGTTCGTTCGACCCCTGGTCCGTCATTCGGCGTCGAGGTAGAGGCGGAGGGGTCGTTCGTTCGACCCCTAGTCCGTCATTCGGCGTCGAGGTGGAGGCGGAGGGGTCGTTCGTTCGACCCCTGGTCCGTCATTCGGCGTCAAGGTAGAGGCGGAAGGGTCGAACGTTCGACCCCTGGTCTGTCATCTTTCCAGAAGCAGGCCGGCCCACGACTGGTCACTATCGCTAGTGTAGGGGGCCTTCGTGTGATGGGCCCTTCTTTGCTGACTTGAGCGGTTGGATGAGGAAGAGGAGGAGAGCAGCGAGGGGGAGGCCGAGCCGCAGGGAGGGCTCGAGGAGGAACAAATGGCATCCGAACAGCAGAGGGCGGCCGTTGGGACCGGAGGAGGAGAGGGGTCGACGTCGAGGTCGGCCCCTACTGGCGAGGTCGAGCCGCGGGGGGAGCGCCCCGCGGTTTCCCAAGGTGAAGTGTCGCGGCAGACGTGCGGGCGATCATCACGATCCCCGTCAGGGGGTCGGTTGAGCACGCCTCCAGCGCCTACTCGGTCGAGCGCACGGGTGCGAGGCCCGTCGGCGCAGGAGGAAGCCAGCAGGGGGACGACGGGAGCATCGTCGGCCCCTGCCCAGGAGACAGCGCCGAGGGCGGCCTCGATCCCCACCGCGGACCGCAGGAGGAGTGGCTCCCGGCGCGTTCCGTTCAAGCCCCGAGCGGTTCGAAGTCCGTTGGCCGGAACCGCATGACCCCGAAGGGGTAAGTTGCTTTTCGGCCGATCGAGTGGGTCAAGTGTTTTTTCGTTGGTTATGACCCGTGCTTACCATTGTGCATGGGTCTCTTTTTCAGGTCGAAGCGCTCGACTGAGGATGTGTCCCTCGCCCCGGCCAAGAGGCTGAGGACGGAGGCCGCGGTCGAGGCGATCGTAGAGGCCGGTTCTGCTGCCTCGTCCCCTTCGACCCCCACCCCTGAGGCGGTGTGGGCGGCCAAGGCCCGGGAGGCGATGGAGCGAGGGGCGGCATGGGCCGCCGCGGAGCTGGCCCAAGCGGGGCAAGAGACGGGTCCGCCCGCCACGCCGGCGAGGTCCGCCGAAGTGGCGGGTGAAGCCGTGCCCGCCCACCTGTCGGAGGGAGGCGCACCCAGGGCCTCGGAAGGCGCGGGGCCCGCGTCGACGGTGGTCGTGACCGAGGGGCTCGAGCCCCAAGCCGCCGCGGAAGTGGAGGTGGTGGACGTGGCCTCCGCGGACGAGGAGGAGACCCCGGCTCGCCCGACGCCGAGGCGGTGGCCCGAGAGCCTCGCATCGTGGGAGGCGCGCCAACAGCGTGAGCACGGGGGCACTACTGCTGCCGCACCGGAGGTGACGTCGCCGGTGGAGGAGCCCACCGCTGAGGAGGTGGCCGAGATGGTGGCCGAGCTGGTGGGCCCAGGGGAGATGGCCGCTGTGGCAACCCCTCGGTCGGAACCGGAGGGGGCCGCCAGCTCGGTCCACGGGCGCGATGCGCCGGGCGCGACGACGTCCGGGGCGGCTACTCAGCCTCGTCTCGAGGTCGGGCAATCGTCGTCTCGAGGTAATCCGTCCTCTAACTTGGTCGACCCGTGGTGAGCTTGCGGCATTAGGTACTAATCGTCTGTCTTCTTCACCGCGCAAGGTTGTTCTCCCGGCCAGGGCTTCTCCTGCCCAGGGGCGATGGCTCGGAGGGACCGGCGGCGTCCTCGCAGGGTGGCCCCGAGGTTGGGAGAGCCCAGCTCGAGGGGGCTCCTCCCTTCCCTACTCTGACGGAGAGGGTGGCGCGCCATGGGGGTGGCCCCGATATGCGCCAGGGCATCATGCGGGAGGTCCAAGAGAGGATCGACCGCCGCAGCGGGTTCTGGGGACAGGAGCCCCTCGAGCTGGCCGACCCCTGAGACCCCGAGCGCACCCTCCTCAAGCTCGACGACCAGGCCGAGCTCGGGGAGTGGGAGCACCTAGAGGAGTTCCGGGCGTGGCTCGAACACGTGGTGCGCCTGGCCGCGGAGGTCGCTTCCGTAGACCTGCACCGGGGATGGAGGTGAGCTTCGCTCTTTCTTTGATTTTGCTTGGGTTACCTGACTGTTCTTTTCTGATGACCTTCCTTTTCATCCCTGTCAGACATTGAGGGCGAGGTCGTATGACAAGTCCCAATTTATCCTCCGGACGCAGGAGCAGCTCCCCGCCCTCCGCACTTCGCTGGAGAAGGCGGAGGCCGAGGCCGCCCAGGCAAGAGCCGAGGCGGCAACCGCGCGAGAGGAGGCCAAGGCCGAGGTCGCCCACAGCGAGGGCCGGGGTGGTGGCCGTGCAGGAAGCAGCCCGGGCCGCCCAGGAGACGATGCAGTCGAGGGTCGATACGGCCCTCAAGGCAGTCATCGATGTCGGGCAGCTACGGGATGCTGCCCAGGAGGCCGCCCGGCTGAAGGAGGAGCTGGCCCAGGCAGCGGAGAGCATCTGGGGGCTCCAGGGGGACGTCGACGTCGTCTCCCGCGAACGCGATGCGTTGGGCGTCGAGGGGGAGAAGGCCCAGACCCGGATCGCCTCTCTGGGGGTAGTGGCGGCCAACCAGAAGAGAGCCCTCAATGACGCTGGCAAGGTCATCGAGGACCTCCAGGCTAAAGTCGGCGACCAAGCCGCAGAGCTTGTCGACGT
Source organism: Microstegium vimineum (assembly GCA_022036555.1). Lineage (NCBI taxonomy): Eukaryota > Viridiplantae > Streptophyta > Magnoliopsida > Poales > Poaceae > Microstegium > Microstegium vimineum. Next base: position 7,959,959 of record CM039139.1, on the reverse strand, counting down.
CCGCCGCCGACTCGAGAGGACCGAGCAGGGCTACGCCACCCTAGAGGTGCATGCCCAAGGTAAGCTTTTTTTGAAAGTGTTGCTAAGTTTGCCCAGTCTCGACCTTTTTCTTGCTTTTTTGGTTTTGACCGAGTTATGCGCTCGTTTTGGCAGAGCTCACAGCAGAAAAGGCCCGAGCCCACGAGGACCTGACCAGTCTTCAGGGCCTCCTCGGGGCAGAGGCGGGCCTTAACGAGAGGCTCGAGGGCACCATCTCCTCCTTCTGCGACGACCTCGGGGTCGAGCCGGAGCCGGCGGTCGAGGGTGACGCTCGAGGAGACTCCCTGCTGCGCCGCTTCTACTCCATGATGCAGGAGGTGACGGAGCAAGGCCGTGCTGCCCTACACGTGGGCGTGAAGCGGGCGCTCGCGGTCGTCCTCTCGGGCTACGTCTACGACCTCAGCGTCGTCGCCAGCGGGTTCGTCACCGACCCGAGGCTGACTGACAAAGAGAACGAGGCGAGGTGCCATGAGCTGATCGAGGCCGCGGAGGTGCCCGGAGGCGAGCTGGCGAAGCTCTTCGAGCCTGAAGTGTTCCCTTCGGCGGACGGAGATGGCGCCGAGTAGCCCTAGACCTGCGAGCCAAATCTGGACAAGAAGGTCCATGTAGTAGTTAGTCTTTTGTAATGGTACAATGCCGAGCCCCCGAGGGCTTCTTATATTTAATGCATTTTGTTCGAGATGCGTCTTGTTATTTTTATTTCTCGAGCCGTCTCTGCTTTTCTTTGCCTGAGTCGTCGCTTGTGGACTAAGTGTTCGACGCACGCTCGTATCCCTGGAAGGGGGGAGCGAGTGGGGATACCGTAGCCCTGAGGCATAGGAGAGTCCTCGGCTCGATGGCCCGCGACCCTTAGGGAGTTCGAGGCGTCTTTACTTAGTCATGAAGCGTACTCGGGGCAAAGATCGAGAGGGAAAGCCAAGTTTCGAAAAAACGTTCGGGTTTTTAGGGGACTTGGGAGGGGGGTCCCCCCTGTCAGCCCCCGAGGGAGGCTTGACTTTGCCAAAGCAGAGTCGAGGCTACCTTAGAGTTATGAACGAATGTAGAATGTATTTCGAGAACATTTTATTCATCCATGATGTGATAAGTGTATATAATGCGGGAAATGTACAAGGCGTCGAGGCCTTAGGGATAGAAACGACGTAGTTGTTCGATGTTCCACGTGTTGGTGAGGATCTCGCCCTTTTCGTTCTTCAGCTTGTAAGTGTCGGGCTTCAGCACCTCTGCCACGATGAAGGGTCCCTCCCAAGGTGGCGTCAGCTTGTGACGTCCCTTGTTGCTTTGTCGGCGGCGCAGAACGAGGTCGCCGACGTCGAGGTCCCTTTTGCGTACGTTTTTGTCGTGGTAGCGCCGCAACGTCTGCTGGTACTTTGCCGACTTGAAGAGGGCCATGTCTCAGGCTTCCTCGAGCTGGTCGAGGGAGTCCTCTCGGGCTGCTGTGTTGGCTTGCTCGCTGTAGGCTTTTAGTCGAGGGGACCCGTATTCGAGGTCAGTGGGGACGACGGCCTCGGACCCATAAACCAAGAAGAACGGGGAGAACCCCGTGGCTCGACTTGGTGTCGTTCGGAGACTCCATAGGACAGCGGGCAGCTCATCGACCCACCTCTTGCCATGTCTATTCAGTCGATCGAAGATCCTTGGTTTGAGGCTCTGTAAAACCATACCATTGGCGCGCTCGACCTGGCCGTTAGTTCGAGGGTGGGCGACTACAGACCAATTCACCCTGATGTGGTGGTGGTCACAGAAGTCCAGGAACTTTTGGCCGGTGAACTGGGTGCCGTTGTCAGTGATGATGACGTTGGGGACCCCGAAGCGGTGGATAATGTCAGTGAAGAATAGCACGGCTTGTCGAGACTGGATGTTGGCGATGGGTCGAGCCTCGATCCACTTCGAGAACTTGTCTACAACCACGAGGAGGTGGGTGTGGCCACCTTTGGTTCTCTTCAGGGGGCCAACCATGTCGAGCCCCCATACTGCGAACGGCCAGGTTATAGGTATCATTTGAAGAGCTTGGGCAGGTAGGTGGGTCTGCCTGGCATAGAATTGGCATCCTTTCCAAGATCGGACGAGTCTGGTGGCATCGGTGACGGCTGTCGGCCAGTAGAAGCCTTGTCGAAAAGCGCTTCCTACCAGCGTTCTCGGCGCCACGTGGTGGCCGCAAGCCCCCCGAGTGTAGATCCTTCAGCAATGCCATCCCCTCCTCGAGGGTGAGGCAGCGTTGAAGGATCCCGGAAGGGCTACGTCGATACAGCTCGCGGTCGTCCCCATACAAGACGTAGGTTTTGGCGCGTTGGGCTATACGGCGGGCCTCGGTGCGGTCCTCTGGGAGCTCGCCCCGTGTCAGATACTCGAGGTAGGGTGCGCGCCAATCCGTCGGGGGGGGGGGGTTGGCGTCACGGCTGTCCCGTCGATCTCCATGACTTCCTCCCCGTTCGAGGGGGGATCAGTCGAGGGGGGTGGATCGACCCCTTGCTCGAGGGTAGGAGTCCCCGAGCCTGGGTCGACGGACGGCTCGTAAAGGTCCCTTGAGAAGACGTCGGGAGGGACTGTTCCTCGAGTGGACGCGATTTTGGCCAGCTCGTCGGCAGCTTCGTTGTATTGGCGGGCGGTGTGGTTGAGCTCGAGGCCGTAGAATTTATCTTCGAGCTTTCGGACCTCCTTGCAGTAGGCTTCCATCTTGGGGTCGTGGCAGCTCGAATCTTTCATCACTTGGTCGATCACCAACTGCGAGTCCCCCCGCACGTCGAGGCGTCGAACCCTGAGCTCGATGGCGATGCGCAGGCCGTTGACGAGGGCCTCGTACTCGGCTACGTTGTTGGAGGCGGGGAAGTGGAGGCGGATGACGTAGCGCATGTGGACCCCTGAGGGTGATATGAATAGAAATCCGACGCCTGCCCCCGTCTTCATCAACGATCCGTCGAAGTACATGGTCCAAAGCTCGGTTTGAACTTGCGCCGGGGGTAGTTGGGTGTCGGTCCATTCTCCTTGATGAATCCGGCCTTCAAAAGCTTATCGACCTCCTCCCCGATGATCCTGCGCTTCTCCTCATCGAAACGGCGCAGCCGTTGCTTCACCGGTTTGGACCCGGCTCGGATGTCCAAGGAGTGCTCGGCGACCTCCCTCGGAATGCCCGACATATCCGAGGGGCTCCATGCAAACACGTCGGCATTCGCACGGAGAAAGTTGACGAGCACGGCTTCCTATTTAGGCTCGAGGGTGGCGCTGATCGTCAGCACCTTCCCATCCGCGTGGCCAGGGTCGAGCGGGACGGTCTTGGTGTCTTCCGCAGGCTTGAAGTTGCCGACGTGTCGCTTGGGGTCGGGGATCTCCCTGGACAAGTCGTCGAGGGCCGCGAGGACGGCCGACTCTTCGATGGCTTTGGCGTTTTCCACGCACTCCACGTCGCAGTCGTATGCGTGCTCGTAGGAGGTGCCGACGGTGATGACCCCCATGGGCCCTGGCATCTTTAGCTTGAGGTAGGCGTAGTTCGGGATCGCCATGAACTTGGCTTATCCTGGTCGACCGATGATGGCGTGGTGGATGCCACGAAACGCAACCACCTCGAAGGTGAGCTCTTCCTTTCGGAAGTTCGAGGGGACGCCGAAACAAACGGGTAGCTTGACGCGGCCGATCGGGAATGCCTTCTTTCCTGGGACGACCCCGTGGAACCCTCCCGCGCTGGGCAAGAGCTCGATCCTCGGGATCCCTAGGAGGTCGAGGGTCGCGGCGTAGATGATGTTGAGGTTGCTTCCCCCATCCATGAGTACCTTCATGAGGCAGGTGTTGAGTACGATCGGGTCAATGACGAGCGGGTAGGCCCCTACGTTGGGGACGTGCTCGGGGTGGTCGTCCTGGTCGAAGGTGATCGGCGTGTGTGACCAGTCGAGATATCGAGGGGCTTGGGCTCGAACGGAGAAGACCTCTCGATGCTCCCTCTTGCGTCGGCGCGTGCTGAGTCGAGTCGAGGGTCCCCCATAGATAATGTAGCAGTCGTGAATTTCGGGGAACCCCCCGTTCTTGCCGTCGTCCCCGTCGTGCGGATCCCCATTCTTGTCGTCTTTCTTGAAGACGGAAGGGTTGAAGTGCTTTTTAAGCATGCGACAGTCCTCGAGACGGTGGTTGGCCGGTCCCATATGATAGGGGCAGGGCTCCTTCAACATCTTGTCGAAGACGCCCCCGTCGAGAGGGGGCCCTCGAGGCTTCTTCTTTTCTACCACAGCGACAAGATCGTCGGGCTCGACTTCGGGCTCGACGTTACGTCGACCCGGCTGGTTCTTTTTCTTCTTCTTGCCGCCGTTGTCGTTGTTGTTCCTTTTGGGCCCATTGTTCTTCTTGGGCCCGTTGTCCGAGCCCCGGGGCTCGTCCGCCTTGCCCTTCCCCTTGTCTGGAGGTATCTAGAAGAACGCGCCAACGGCTTCCTCGCCGGTTGCGTAGTTGGCGATGATGTCATGAGCTCATTGGCGGTCTTGGGGGTGTTCCGTCCTAGCTCCCGCACCAACTCCTTGCAGGTCGTTCCGGCGATGAACGCCGTGATGACGTCGTGGTCGGAGATGTGGGTTAGCGCGGTACGCTGCCTCGAAAACCGACGGGTGAAGGCGCGGAGGGTCTCCCCTTGCTTCTGCTTGCAGCTGCGGAGATCCCAGGAGTTGCCTGGCCGCTCGTAGGTGCCTTTGAAGTTTCCCTCGAAAATCCTGACCAGGTCGGGCCAGTCTTGGATCAAGTCCGGGGGTAGCTCCTCGAGCCATCTTCGAGCGGTGTCGGAGAGGAAGAGTGGGAGTTACCGAATGATGACGTGGTCATTGTCGGCTCCTCCTAGCTGACACGCCAGCCTGAAATTAGCAAGCCAGAGCTCCGGCTTGGTTTCGCCGTTGTACTTGACCAGGCTGGTGGGTGGACGGAAGCGGACAGGCAAGGCGGTTCGCCGGATGGTTCTACCGAAGACTCGGGGCCCTGGTGGCTCCAGAGATCGACATCGATCTTCGTCGCTGTCGTAGCGCCCACCTCGGTGAGCGCTGTAACCTCGAGCCTCGGCGTCGTCGTACCGGCGTCGATTGTTCTCTCGTGGTGGTCGATCGTCGATGATGCGGTCCCGGACTGGTCGTCGCTCTACTCGGCCCTGGGGCGCTTTGTCCTGGTGGACGGATACCTCTCGATTTTGTCGAGCGAGTACTTTCTGATGCTCGGAGGCAGCTCCTCGGCGCCTCGAGGCCGAGCTCTCCGCCTGCTGCACGGCCGCAGTCTGGAGAAGCCCCTGGATTTCGTTCCTAATGCGCCGTGCTTGGGGCGTCGATGGCGTCAGCATGTCGCAGAGTAGCATTGCGGCCGCAACGACATTTTGGCTGGCGCGGTTGTAGACGCGGGGCTCGTTTGCCCCTTCCTCGATGATTTGTCGATGGACTTCCCGGGCCCGCTCGCGAGCTCCTCCACCCTGTGGGCGCTCGCGATCTCGCTCGAGGGCGTGCTCGAGTTGCTGAAGTCGTAGGCGCTCCTCCTCGAGCTTACTGAGCAGCTCTCGGACTTGCGTGATCTGGACGTCCGGGGGTGGATTGGCTTTGTCAGGACTCGGGGGGTCGGCGTCTCGTGCTGGTGTAGCGTTGCCCCCTCCTCCTTCATCTGTGGCGGCGGTGTCGTCGACATCGTCCTGGGGGTCAGCCTGACCGTCGAGGTGGAAGCATTCCCGGGTGGGATCATAATCCTCATCGGGGGAGTCTGAGTCGGGGTCGTCGTGGTAGAAGTAGGGGAAAGATCCCCTGCGCTCCTCCGCCAGGTGTCGCCGCAACATGCCCCAGGTCGGGGCTCGTCTTAGCTCCGGGCGCTCGTCCAGTGGAGGGGTGGTGACGGGGTTGATCGTCGCACGCGGCGGGGTCCCTGGAGACCCGCAACGTGTCTGTATCTGCAAACCTGCGAGGGCAGAACAGAGTCTGGCGATGTTGTGGAGCCCGTATGGAAACGGGTTACGCGGTGGTGGCGGGGTCGAGTGTGTCGGAGAGGCCACGGGGACCTTCTGGGATGACGATATGGTAGAACCAGAGTCATACTCAGAGAGGTGCCCGCCTCGACCCGCAAGCATGGGTCAAACAGGTTCCCGAGGGGAGGAACTGTGTCGCCAGCTGAGGCCAGGGGAACGACATCCGGCGTCTCTGGATCCGCACGGTGATGAGTGCGTTGGAGTCGCTCACGCCTCCTCCTGATCGCAGGCCAAAGGCGCAAGCGGAGGGACCATCGCCTGATCCTCCTTGGCCCCGGCATACCGGAGCTGCTGTCGTCCATGCCACGAGCAGAGAGACGGACTATGTAGTGGCCCTGGCCCGTGGACATGAACTCTAGACTGTCGAACCATACGATGGTGGTGAATGGAAGTGATGGGTTCGTAGAATCCATCTAAGAGAGTAGTTCGGAGTTGATCGACACGCAAAGCTCCCCTACCTGGCGCGCCAACTGTCGGTGTTATGACCCAGGGGTCAAGACCACCGGCTAGTAAATTTGTATATTGCGTGCTCCCTCTCCCAGATGTGATGCAAGAAGGACACAAGATTTATCCTGGTTCGGGCAAAGAAGGCCCTACGTCCAGCGGGGGAGGATAGATTGTATTATCTTGCACCGAAGTGCTCGTACAGGGGGGTACAAGCAGGTTTACACGGGGGTGCTCAGGATGAGCTGAGGCCTAGGGCTAGCAGAGCTATCCTAGGCGGTCGGTTGGTTGCTTGAGGGGTCGATCAAGCAACGGGGTGTGTGGGGTGTGAGGATCAGGGCCGATGTCTGAGTGAGAAGTGTCCGAGCGAATGTGGGTTTGTGCCAGAGTCGCCCTCCCCCCAAAAAAAGGTCCCTTCTTCTATCTCGGTGTCCCCTTTTATAGACCAAGGGGAGGCCCGAGGGTACAGGGCCCTAAACTGTTGTAGTATGGGAGGCGTGTCCGCGGCATAGTGTTGACGAAGGGACGTCGATCACTGTGGCGGCGTGGCCTTCCCGTTCTTCCGGTGCTCCGGGGCATGGTGACAGTAGACTAGACGTTGCTACACATCGTGGCACAACAGGGTCGTCCTTCTGTAGGCGGGTGCGAGTCCCACAGTTGAAGCAGGACGGGGCGGATGGGACGGGCCCCATACCGGAGTGGTTGGAGGTAGGGGTCGAGCCCCCCGGTCGAGGGGAGGGGTCAAGAACTGCGTGGCCTTGTCGTATCCCTGAGGACGTCGTTGAGGGCCGTCCTGTTCACGTCTCGAGGGGTGCCTCTGGAGTCCGTACTCGCGACGTGGTTACAGTGGCAGCACAGTTGACGGAGATCCGGGACATGGCGGTGAGCTGATGGATTTGACTGCGGTCGTGGGCGCCCATGGCGTTAGGCGGGAGTAGGTGAGCGCATCGGATCTCCTTTAACCCATATCGGGAGTAGGTGAGCTGATCGAGCTTCTGGCCCGGGGGTCATTCGTTCGACCCCTGGTCCGTCATTCGGCGTGGAGGTGGAGGTGGAGGGGTCGTTCGTTCGACCCATCGTCCGTCATTCGGCGTCGAGGTAGAGGCGGAGGGGTCGAACGTTCGACCCCTGGTCCGTCATCTTTCCAGAAGCAAGTCGGCCCACGACTGGTCGCTATCGCCGGTGTAAGGGGCCTTCGTGTGATGGGCTCTTCTTTGCTGACTTGAGCGGTTGGTTGGTTCCTGTCTTAAAAATGGTTGCTATGTTAAGCGTTAAATTATCGAAGGGTTTAGGGTACCCCTTACCTTTGTACCCGACAAAAGGGGTTGTGCAGCAATTAAGTAAAGCTTTGAGGTTCATCTCGGAGAAGAAAAAAGGGAGTGAGGAGCCATGGGGGAAAGGGGATGACTCTCGTACGCAGATGCCATGGAGAAGTTCCAGGGGAAGAGGTGCTGGCAGTATGGGTAGTAGAGGTAGTGGTGGACGAAGGGGAAGTGATAGTGCAAGTTGGAGGAAGGATAGGGGTTCTGATGATGTAAAAGAACCAGAAAAGGTGAATGAGAAAGAAGTTATTAGTCCTCTGAAGGTAGGTAATCAGCTTTTAGTGGGGGGGGAGCTCGAAGAAGGAATTGTTTCCGGTCTCGTCTTCTGTGGGTATGGGGAAGGAAGCAAATGAGAAACTTATAAGTGCCGAGCTGGTGGAGGGTGCCGGAGAGGAGATGTACGTGAACAGTGCCATGCAGATAGAGCCAAAGGAGAGGAGTCTGCAAACTGCGCTTTGCTTGGCGAACTGGTCCTGCGGGTCCCAATGAAACTTATAGCGTGGAACTGTCAGGGGTTAGGAAACGCCCTGGCAGTTCGAGGACTTCTGAAATGTCAGAAGTCTGAGGAGGCAGACATTCTTTTCTTGTCGGAAACTAAAATGGATGAGGAAAGAATGGCGATAATTCGTGTGTAGTTGGGGATGGCAAACATGGAGGTGGTGGATTGTGAAGGCAAAGGGGGGGATTGTGGTGTTATGGCGGAGAGGAGTCAATCTGGTATGTCACAGTAAGTTGAAGTATCATATTGATATGGAGGTCCTGGAGACAGGTCAGGGACATTGGCGGTTTATGGGGATATATGGCGAGGCTCGCACCAATTTGAAGTACAAAACTTGGGAATTAATGGAGGAGCTCGGGGTGCAACAGCAGGCGGGTATGCCATGGCTATGTGTGGCGACTTTAATGAGATCCTTTTTCATCATGAGAAGGAGGGAGGAGTTCCTCGAACACAGTCCTGCTTGGACTGTTTCAAGATGGCGTTAGAAAGATGTGAACTACACGACCTTGGGTTCTGTGGGGGATGTGTTCACTTGGAGGAATAAGAAAATGAAGGGGAGCACACATGTGAGAGAAAGGTTAGATAGGGCGGTAGCAAATGGCGAGTGGAGGGCAAAATTTCCCATGGTCCATGTGAAAAATGGCGACATGTTCAGATCTGACCACATGCCGGTGATCATAGCTACAGAGAAACAGCAAGGTGGTTGATCAGGGGGAGGTGGCAATGGGTTCAAGTTTGAAGCGAACTAGTTGAAGGAGGAGGAGTGTAGGCGAGTGGTACAGGAGGCGTGGGGGCTAGAGGAGGGGGCACAAAATCTAAGCTCAAAACTCAAAAGTGTTGCTAGCAGTTTGAAAGAATGGAGTTCAAATAGTCTGGGTGATCTGGAGAAGAGATTGAAGGAAGCAAAAAAGGAACTAGAAAAGTGGAGGAGAGCACCGATCAGTGACATTAACGTTGCAAGGGAGGTTGTTTGGAGTTTTAAAGTAGATCGGTTGGAGGACCAAATTGATACATACTGGAGACAGCAGGCTCATGTTAACTGGTTGCAGTTTGGAGACAAAAACACTAGTTATTTCCATCATGCTTGTTCGGAGAGAAAGAGAAGGAATTGGATAGGGAGGTTAATGAGGGAGGATGGAGGGTGGGTGGAGGATGAAAAGGAGAAAATGGAGTTTATTACTAACCACTTTGTGCAGCTTTTCAGGAAGGGAAGGGTCGGCACCGAGGAACAATTCCAACAAATCCTTAGTGTTGTCCCTTCGCGTGTTTCAGCATCCATGAATGCTAAGCTGGTTGCTGAATTCACTGAAGAGGAAGTCAAGCAAACTCTAGATTCGATTGGTGATCTGAAAGCTCCAGGTCCGGACGGGCTACCATCAATCTTCTATAAAGTTTCTGGGATGTGGGTGTGAAGCTAACAAGGGAGGTGTTGTATGTGCTGAATGGTGGACCAATGCCAGAGGGATGGAATGAAACGACTATTGCACTGATCCCCAAGGTTGAGAAACCAGAGAAGGTAACTGAACTACGTCCTATTAGTCTCTGTAACATGGTTTACAAAGTGGTCTCGAAGGTCTTATCTAGACGGCTGAGAGAAGTGCTTCCAGATATAACCACCCAAATCAGAGTGCATTTGTTCCGGGTCGTCTGATCTCGGATAACATTCTTATCGCCTATGAAATTACCCACTATCTGACGAATAAAAGAGAGGGTGATGTTGGGTATGCGGCGATCAAATTGGATATGAGTAAGGCGTATGATAGAGTGGAATGGCAGTTCTTACGTGACATGATGATGAAAATGGGGTTCTGTGAACAGTTTATTAATCGGATTATGGAATGTGTAACATCTGTGGGATACCGGATTAAGGTGAATGGTGAACTGTCAGAGGGTTTCAGACCGGAAAGAGGGTTAAGGCAGGGAGACCCATTGTCCCCTTATTTGTTCCTACTTTGTGCAGAAGGCTTTTCAGGGCTGTTACAACAAGCAGAGCAAGAAGGAAAGATCTCGGGAGTGAAAGTTTGTCCAGGTGCACCAAGTGTTTCACACCTCTTGTTTGCCGATGACTCTTTGATTTTGATTCGTGCATTGGAGGGGGGACGCTAGTCAGCTGCAGGACATTCTGAACCTCTATGAGGCATGTTCTAGACAAATGATTAATAAAGCCAAGTCGGCGGTGCTATTTAGCAGGAACACTAATCGGCACAGAAAGGAGGGCATATGTTCACTGATGCAAATCACAAAAGAGACTCTGAATGAACGGTATCTGGGTTTACCGGCGCAGGTCAGCAGGTCAAGAAATGATACATTTGCATATATCAAGGATAGAATATGGCAAAGGATCCGGGGGTGGAAGGAGAAATTCTTGTCATGGGCCGGGAAGGAAATACTCATTAAAGCGGTGGCGCAAGCAATCCCGACGTATGCCATGGGATGTTTTGATTTAACCAAAACCTTTTGTGATCAAGTAAGTTCGATGGTGGTTCGCTACTGGTGGAACCAGCAGGAAGGAAAGCGAAAGATTCATTGGCTGAATAGAGATATCCTGATGCGTTCGAAGAAGGAGGGCGGGTTAGGATTCCGTGATATCCATGATTTTAATTTAGCCATGATGGCTAAACAGGCGTGGAGGCTCTGGGAGTATCCAGATTCGCTGTGTGCAAGAATACTGAGTGCTAAATACTTCAGGAATGGGACAGTGTTGGAAGCCAAACCGAAAGCTTCAATGTCCTACACCTGGAGGAGTATTTTGAAGGGGATTCATGTTATGAAGCAAGGTATGGTGTGGAGAATGGGAGATGGAAGAGGTTTGAAAATTTGGAATGATCCCTGGCTACCAAGGGATGCGTCCAGGAAACCACTCACTCCAAGGGGCACCAGTCTAGTGACTGATGTTGATGAGCTGATTGACCCTCTCACTGGAGACTGGGATGTACAGTTAGTTAAAGATCTGTTCTGGGAAGAAGACCAGCAAATTATTCTAGCAATTCCAGTATTTGAAGGCCGAGACAATAGGCTAGCATGGCACTTTGATAAGCACGGGAAATTTAGTGTTAAAAGTGCTTATAAGGTCTGTCGGGATGAGTTCATAAGGAACCGAGACTGCCGAGCAGCACAGGGTGGGAGCAGGCTGCAGGTTGATCAGACGTGGAAAAAGCTATGGAACCTAAACTGTCCTAGCAAGGTCAAACATTTTTTCTGGAGGTTGACACATGAGAGTCACCCGCTCCGCTGTAATCTAGTACGTCGAGGCATGGATATTGATACAATATGCCCCGTCTGCAGTAGAGACAGCGAGGATGGTGGCCACCTGTTTTTCAAATGCAAGCTCGCCAAACAAATTTGGAATCTGTTATCACTGGAAGGAAAAGGGAAGAAGTTGGCATGCCTAGTGACAGCCATGGATGTTTCCTCACAAATTCTGGCTGAAAAAGAACAGACAGCAGTGCTCATGGTGATTACTCTATGGTTTATCTGGACAAATAGAAATGGAGTGAGGGAGAAGAACCGTGGAAGGGATCCAGAGGAAATTGTGAGATCAATCAGGATTTATGCAAATGAAGTCTCCCAATGTCATCGCCAGTCACGTCCAGCGAAGCAAAGACTAGTGTGTTGGCAGAAACCTCCAGAGGGATATCTGAAAATCAATTGTGATGCATCCTTTATAAGTGATACAAAGATCGGAAGCTGGGGAGTTTTAATCCGGGATCACGATGGTGAAGTGGTGATGACTGGAAGAGGGAGAATTAGCTATGCTCTGAGTGCCTTCCATGTGGAGCTGATAGCATGCATGCAAGGAGTTCAGATTGCTAGCAGTTTGGGAATTGGGAACCTGATTCTGGAAACAGATGCTATAAACGTACAAACAGCCTTAGAATCCAATAGCTTGGCGGCCTGTCCCGAGGGTGGTCTAATTGAGGAGTTGAAGTCCTTTGCTAGTTTAAATTTTATCAATTTTAAATGTAATTTCATGGGTAGAGCTGGTAATAAAGCAGCCCACGAATTGGCAAGTTGAGGTTATGTTTGTGTTGAGGGTGAGGAGCTTGTTTCAAGCGACATCCCTTATGACATTGTTGTAATCGTGTCTGACGATTTGTCAGAGGAGTAATGAAAATGCCAGATTAAAAAAAACACTAGAGAACCCTCCTACCAGGAGACCATGTATCTATACTATTTATAAAGTCACATTTCAAAATTTGACCAACAGTAGTCAAATTATATGCTAATTTAGGACTTAAAACTGGCATGGATTGATTAGTGTTCATAGTGCCACTACGGCATTGAGTTCTCTTTTAGCAATTAAAGATATATTGTATGAGAAATTAACAAGTTGTTCTATGCAAATATCGTGGGTGGCTAATTTGCTTATTGTAGTATTTGGAATTTTTATCAGAATGACTTTATTTAAGTAGTTTTGTTTATTTATTTGGTTGTAATTATTTTCTCTCGATGTGCCTTTACTTTATCTATTGGCATAAATTTCAAGTCTAACTTAGCTATTGTTGTCTTTCTTGTCTCTTCTTTTTTCTATTAGTATCTTGTTATTGCACAATTTCATCTGAGACCAAATGGACTAGCCTTTAGTCTCATCTTGGTGAACGCTATTGACTATAAAATCACTTTTCAAGTATATATCCAGTTCCTTACCTCTCATATAGTTTTAAATTTGAGATGATCTTGCTTCTATCATGGATTTATAATTTTTTTCTATACTATCGATTGATTCGTCACAAATGCTCATGTATTGGAGCCATCCCTTAGGAGTCTGACACCATTGTTTAGCTCCACATAATCATGAGTTAGCTTAATATATAATTTATATAGTCAATTGTCCTTTTAGTTGTCCCGTAGTAACTCATTATTTTTTAATTTATGCAAAGAATAAAAAAAACATTGTGATTTGCATGGGCATAGCAATCATAACTCATACAATGTTGTAGGACTTATCACATAGTCCTAGATTTTAGCTTATTAGGTGGTTGTTTTACAAAACAATAACATATTCCTCTCACCTTGCTATCTCTCAACATCATCAAAATTTCTACATGAATTTGTGTCAGACTATCTATGAGACCGCTAACGTATAGTAATATAGTTTCCCTTAGCTAAACCGTAGTGGGAGCATATGGAGGTATTCAAATCTGGTTTCTCACTGTTTGTGGACGAGTAATTTTGGTCATTGAGCCAATGTTGGTCATAGTGTTGTTCTACTCAGTGTCGTTTGGCCACCACAAGTGTTTTGTATACTTGATTGCATTATATCCAATAGTAGTGGACCTAGAGAAGTTTAAAAAAGAGTAATCCTTTTTGTCAGATGCATACCTTTTTTTTTGTTCACCTAACATTGTTTGTCGATGCGATTGAAATCATGTTCTTTGTGGCGAACTCCAAGCCTTTTAGTTATTCCACTTGATGTTTGGTATCTTTGATGATATCGTCAAGGAGCAGATTAATGTTAAAAAAAAACCTTCACTATTCTTAGTACCTTTTTTTCTCCTTCTAATTTCTACCATAGATAGTAATGTTGGAATTTATCGTTTGGTATCATATAATTACATCCAATGAAGTTCCATCTACAAAAGCTTTGATTTGTATCTAGGTGTATTGTCTTCATATATATCTAGGTTAGATTAAAGTATTTTTCTTGTCATACCGGATATGAATTGATTTTACTTATTTATTAATCATATATGTAACATGAATGCTATTTTTACTCTTGATCATTAGATCGTCATAAAATCCAATGGTGGTATATTTATGATTAATCTCGTAATTTCTAGGCCATGTATTTGATACATATACTAATTTGTTCTTGGTCCTTAGATCACCATAAAGTCCAATGGCATATTTTTTCTGGTTAATCTTGTATATCATAGACATTGTATTTGCCACAGATACTCTATTTATTCTTATATGTTACATCATTATAAAGTCTAATGGTGTATTTTTCTGGATATTCTTGTAATTTCTAGGTCATATATTTGATATGGATACTTCATTTGTTTTTGGTCACTAGATCATCATTTTTTCTTATTAATATTAGTAATTTATAGGTTTTGTATTTGATATGGTTACTCTATTTGTTCTTAATCATTAAATCATTATAAAATCAAAAAATGCATATTCTTTTTTTTATTAAACTCATAAATTTTAGATCTTGTATTTGATATGGATACTTTATTTATTATCATTCGTTAGATCATCTTAAAATCTAATTATGCATATTTTCTGATAATCTATTTATTCTTGATTGTTAGTAGATTATCATAAAACCCAACGATGGATATTCTTCTCTTATTTTCGATTAATCTCGTAAATTTTAGACTCTCTCAGAGAAGTGAAGCTTCTTTTGATTCTGTTGTATTCACATAATAGATAGATTCATACTCTTATCCTTTGTGTGTATTGAGTAAATAATTGTAAGTAGAAGTTTATGTTGTACTCCCTCTATCTCAAATTGTAAGACATTCTAAGAATCTTGGAGAGTCAAAGTATTTCAAATTTAACCAACAATTATAAAGAAAACTATAAAGATTTATGACACCAAATAGACATACTATGAAAATATAATAATTAATAACCAATCTAATGATGCTTAGTTGATATTATTATTGTTATTATATTATCATATAAGTTTAATCAAACTTGAAATACATTAACTGTTCAAGATTCTTAAGATGTCTTATAATTTAGGATAGAGTGAGTACTAAAGACTGAGGGGTAGGAAGAGAGATAATAAGCAATCCCAAAGTCACGATTACGTGATAGAGGATCGGAAGAAAGTATGCAAAATGGTGCAAGTACCATCCACTGGTTATTACGTAATATCCACTAGAATCTTCTGTCCACGGCACCTTACGAAGAAATGGCGATTCGGCACCTTATACCCAAAAAAAACATCTTCTCTTTTTTTCGATAAAAAAACATCTTCTCTGAAACCGGATAGACACTTACTCCCCTCTTGCGTCCTACCACATACTTCACGGCATAAACTAATATGCAATAGCATGCCGATCCCAGAGAGCCTTTTAAACTCCAGAGTTTGGTTCCACGTGGCTAAAAGAGCCCTGCAAGTTTTGTGCAATTAGTGCTATGTTCTTATTAAGTTCACCAAGGACAAATCAGGACGGCCATTTAGAAGGCATTATCAGTTTTAATTTGCAAGCTGTTTGTTTGTGTTTATGCAATTATGCACCTAACATGTGAAAAAGAATATATGTGTTTAGTGTCGGTGTTTGCTGTTGCCGACCAAGTCCACCTATTATAATCTGCAAGTAATCAAAACCATCCTTCCACTACCTTGTTGCACCAGCACCATGGTTGTTTGATCAGCAAGCTTCCGGGCATATATACGATGCAGTTCACCTTCAGCAAAACATCGATTTTGCAGCTTAAGTAATCTGATGAACCTTGCTCCTACCTTGAAATTTCAGGCAGGGTCTTCATATGGAGCAATCTCCTTTGAGAAATGGATGGTGCTGAACTACTGATGAGTACATTCACAAAAAGCACAAACTGAACTGAAACTTCTCCAAAGTTATCCATAAAAAAATCGCTTTGCTGCTACGTATTCACAGACCATAAAGTTCAAGTCTGTTTGGCGAATTGACAATCCCTGTTGCAACGAACTTGGGCCACTAGATCAGGCAACCAACTGCCGACATTCATGATCGCGTGACTGAACGGTGCCTTTTCAAGGCATAAATTCCTCCTGGCCATGTGTTTTTCCCCTGGCGAAAGAACGGAAAGGGGTGGGCACAATTGTGTGGGCGGCCGGGTGGATGCCAGCATCTTCCCTTTTCCCTCAGCTGCAAGATACGTTTTCATAATGGTAACCAGTGACGTTCGTAAACTACCCACCTCACAGCTCGTTTGATGTAGACAAGCCCCGTTTTCAGGGTTCTTTGCACATCTGACCTCCTATAACTTCAGTTTAGCACTTCAAGGATAAAACCCGTTTTGCCGGTTCCCAAGTCTGAACTTTTGTGAGTACTAGCATTTTACTTTAGTGGCCAACCGCTGGGAGAATTATAGGATTTCACATCTATAGGAGAGAATTTTCGTAAGAAGTTTGAAGATTAAAAGTTGTTCCTTTGCTACGTCCGTTGCCTTCTTCAGCCAACAAGAACATAAGAACAGGAAAACAGGCAAAAGCCTTGCTTCCCCTCCTTCTCAGCAGCACTTCAGGAAACCATCAAACTTGGTGGTCTTGCTTGACACTACTTTTGCCATGGTTCAGATCAAAGAGTTGTATCCTCCCCCAAGTTCTTGTGTTAACAGTTTTTCCACCCAAGTTTATGTTTTCTGTATGAATTTGTGTATACCTTGACTTAATTCTTGCACAAAGCCGGATCGTCATGCCCATGTCGATGGAAGAGGTATGATGATCAGTTTTCAAATGATGATTTTGCATTCCTGTGCTTGAGTTGGCAAATGAACTGAGGAAGCTGAATTCTCGTGTTACAGTATGAAATAGGCTTGAGCTACACCATCATGAAGATGGAGCAGCAAAATACAAATAGCAAGGAGGGTGTAGAGGTACTGCAGCAAGTCCCATTTGAGGATGAGAAGCTTGGCAAGGGCAAATTCACCTCAAAAGTTTATCATTTGCAAAGGTTTGTATGTAGCTTCTTTTAAATTAAAAAAAATAGTTCACTTGCAGAGGTTTGTATGTACCCTGTTTTTTTTAGATTAAAAAAGAGAAACAGTTGTGTGGTAAAAAATAGTTCACTTGCAGAGGTTTGTATGTACCCTGTTTTTTTTAGATTAAAAAAGAGAAACAGTTGTGTGGCTGCTGGGATTCGAGCCCAGGTCTCCACGGCCACAACGTGGAATTCTTACCACTAAACTACAGCCACTTATTTGTTAGAGTACAAAATTTAATTATCATTATCAATTAACATTATTACAGAAGCATAATTATTGAGGCTTTTAATACAAGAATGTTTATTATGAACATTCTAAGGAACCTTGAATTTTTTTTTAACGATTATTATGTGCAGCAAAATTCCATCATGGATGAAGGGCATTGCGCCTGCCAGCGCTCTCGCAGTTCATGAGGACTCTTGGTGTGCATTTCCAAAGAGCAGAACAGGTTAGCAATTTTTTTACTTTAGCCATTTTAGGACCTACTCTGTAATGTAATACTCAGTGGGGTGAGAATGTGCGCTCAACTTGTTCCATGGTGTTTTCATGATGGCGTAAACTCCATCTACTCTGACTCGCACACTAGTGATCAAGGTATTCAGAAGTGCTACTCAGAACCTGACCCTACATCAATATAACTGAATACTTCAGGCTAACTTGGATTTCTTCACCATTTGCCATCAGTGCCCACTTTTCAGCAAGTGCTCACTCACCATCGACACTGTAACTAGATCCGACAACGGTTGCTCAGAAAATGTTAGTTCTCTTTAATCATCACACTTCAAAATCTCAGTCTCAGAAAATGAGAAGAATATCAGAGTACTAATAAGAGTGTACTAATGTGCACCAGGTGCACAATTTGACCAGTGAGCAGTTATCCGGGAGAGAAGTTGAGATCATCGACATCGCATCTATATCACGAGACTACTGGAGCAAGGTGATCGGTGCTCCAAATGTCGACCTGACAACATTCAAGTCACAACGAACAGAACGAGGCCCTCTTCTGAAGGGATGGATGGTATGGAGCAACACAAATTTCTCAATGGACTATGGTGCCGTTCAGAAGCCTGGTACTGCTGTTGTCAAGTGACATTATCACGTTATCACATATGTGCATGTACATGCTGTTCTCTGCAGGATTCGTGCCGTCCGGTGATGACCACATACAAGCTAGTGATCATGGATGCTCCCATATGGGGCCTCGGAGAACGGATCGAAGACTGCATCATTGCGGTATGCAGATATATATATCAGGCCCTGCTGATAGATTGGCATTCTCTGAATGAATAAGAGCACTTCGTCAGTTCGTCAGTCAGTCTGCACCAGCCAGCCAAGCAGGCCGGCACAATGTTCAGAGCTAATGCAGTGTGTGCGTTTCGTTGACACAGGGGGAGAGGGCGCTGTTCTTGGCATGCCACCGGCTGTGCTTCGCGTGGATCGACGAGTGGTACGGCATGACCATGGAGCAGATCCTAGAGATGGAGCGGCAGACGGACATGCTGCTCAAGAAGGTGAGTAGTGTGCCTAGACTCTAGGCAGTACGTACGCAAGTTCTCCTGCGCCGTGCCTGAACATACATATTTGCTTAATTGCTTCTCTGATTATATATTGAACCTGTGATGCCCTGATGAAATAGCTGACGCGTTGCTTCATTGCAGACGCTGAAAAAGGCCGGGAGCAAGCACGAGGGCAACAGGAAGACGCTCAAAGACGAGATAGTGGCCGTGGGGAGCTGCACGTAGTGACCTTAGACTGCTAGTTTTATGTGACGGACCATTGATTCCGTTGACAGCCTGTCGACGTCGGGGCCGGGGTATTGGCGGCAGAAGCCCGACGCCCTGTGCATGGGATGTCATCAGTGTGTCATAGATTAGCCCTGTGCATCGCTGTATGTATATATTAACAATCAAGGCAGGCATTTGTGGTTTACCCAAAACTAGCAAGTTACCTCGTGCAAATAGCGCGGGACTATTTTATATGCTTTACATAAGAATAAGAAATGTTGTAAACACAGTAGATTTTTATCATAGACTGATTCTAGTGGCATATCATCATAGTCATAGGGATCCTGAGCCAGGCAGCTATGGCTATGCATCTATCTTTGAACTCTACTCCGTAGGCATGGAAAATCCAAAGTCTGATAATGATCCTTTGGCCACACAGCTCTGGCCAGTCCTAAACCAAACAAGCCCACGTTGCATTTGCATCATCGATATGAACCATGTGGTCATTGTCCCAACCAGCTAGCAGGTAGCCAAGCAGACGCTGACACCAAGATCAGCCGGATCGTGCCAAGGCTCTATTTAATACGGAGTACTTATAAGTTTGACGGACTGGAGAACACACCAGAAACAGGCCACTGAACTGAAGAAAGCAGGGCCTTGGGCGGCCGAGTCCCGCACGGAAGAACCGCCGACGTGGGGCGAAATAGCACCCGCCGCGGACACGTACACCCCCTGTCCAGAGACCACAGACCAGAGGGGGAAGAGCAAGTTGCTACTCCTCGCGAAAACCGCCCACCAACCAACTCCAAGTATTATACGCTTACGCTTATATAAACGGGCGCGTGCCACCTTTCCTTTCGTCAGGCACACAGTTTCCAGTTCCAGGCGGTTCGTCCTGCAGAGAAAGAAGGCGCATCGAGAAAAAACAGATTCTCCAGAAGTCAGAGCCTGAAAAGTCAGAAAGAAACTCCGCCAAATTTATAATGCAACCATCAAACAAACCGTACAATAGCAGTTATTTTTTATCTTATTATTAATTAAAGACAGCACGAAGTGCTACCTTCCTGAAAAAAATGTAATTATAGGAAACGTGCCAGTTAATATAGCTCATATAACTCATGTTTGATCAACTTTATATTAAATAGTATTAACATTTATGTCTCTAAATAATTTTATTATAAAAATATATTCTATAACCAATGATTGATACTAATTTCATATTATGACACTTTTATATAGTCAAAGTTTAAAGTTCAAAATTATTTGACTTCTGGAGAATTACATTATTTTGAGGTCGGAGGTAGTAACTCTCAAAAATAAAATGACAGCACGAAATCCTGTACACTGACAAATTCGTGTGGTTTCGCTATTCCATGACTCCTAACATTAGTTTCGCTAAAATGTGACTCCAATCGTGTAGACTTTGTAATACATATGATTTTATTTCTTTTAATCATATTTAGAGTCCTAAATACATGTATTTTTCCATATTGACCATCCTACACTTCTGTTAGTCATCGATCCATCTATGTACACTATCGATCCCCATCTAGGTATCATTGACGAGCCGCCGCCCGCCCGCGACAGAGTCGCCTGTTCATCTTCCTCCTTCCGTGAAGAGAGCAGGCAGGTCGCATCAAATCAAATTGAAATTTGGGAGGATTTGGCAAATGCAGGGAGTCAAGAAAGCACCGTGTACTCTCCTTTCAAAGTGTTGCCCTCTGAACTCTGATCGATTCACAAGTAGTAGCCATCGAGCCGCACGCCACCTCCACGCCACCGTCCGTCATGTGGATGGGGAAGAGCCGCTGGCCAGAGGAGGTCACGCATGGCCATCGCCATGGATGAGAGGACTGAAGGCCTACAGCCAAGCTAAGCCAAGCCCACGGACCTGCTCCCCAGGCATGGCTAAGCCAAGGCCATGGACAACTAAGGAGTTACGCAGCCAGCCGCGATTTTTTTTACCCAGTAACTAGGGTAACAATCACGGTGTAAAGAATGGTTAAAATTATCACTTTAGGAACAAATACAAGTATTTAGATAAAAAAAGAGATTAAATGAATCAAAATTATATGTATTACGAAGTCTATATGATTGGAGTCATATTTTAGCGAAGCCAACGTTAGGAGTCATAGAATAGCGAAACCAACCGATTGAAGTCATATAATTGCAATTTTCTCTGACAGATTTTACGGTTTCAATCGAGAACGAGGTAATGATGGGCCTCTGACAAGTGTTGTTTGTGTTATTTGGGCCTGTTTTTAAGTAAAAGGAACCGGGAGGCCCGCGCCAGCGTTTTGCGACCTGACGCGTCGACGTCAGCGTCGGCCACGCGAAACACGTACAGACGCACTTGACAGACAGGCAGACAGCACAAGTGCAGGACCCGCGTCGTGCCAAACTTCCCTCGCCCTGTCGCCCACCACCACCAGGCGCCCAGGCACGCGCGGCGGCGTGTGGATTGGATCACATGAACAGGCGACCACAGCGCTTGTTCGCGCCGGGACGAGAGCTGCGGCGGTCGTGACCTGCCCATCTGTGACGTTTACCTCCGGGGAGTGAACGGAAAACCATCTCCTTTTCCTGTCCGCTTCATCGGAAATGCTCCCTTGCTCCGGGGCTTTCCGCAAAAGCTAAACATCCGGAGGGAAAGCCAGAACGATGTGCTCGGTAGAGCCCAGAGCTTGGATGTTCGATTCGGCGTCGTTGTCCTGCCGTCACGGTCTTGCGATTCCGTCCTGAACATGAAGGCCTCTCCCGTCAGTGTCATCAGCAACAGAATGCCAATCAAAAACTTCTGCTGCCCATCTGAATCTGGTGCAGCAAGTCCCCAGTAATATCGCGATTGCGGTAGGGTAGTGGATCAGGGGAGTATCATACGAGTTCACAACATACAGCAATCGCTGTCACATTTGAAAACGCAAACATATTCCACCATTGGGAGTACAGATGCCTCTAGTTATATATAGGCAACAAAAATTTGGCAAACAGAAGTCCAGGACGTTGGCTCGGAACGCACGAGTTACAGCAGACGGAAATGCCAAACACTTTCCAGATTGTGTAAGAGAACGCATTGCCAGACAGATGAAACAACAAAATTCTCAACATTTCTACGCCAAGGAAAACCTCTGTACATATTGCATGATTATTATCACTGCAATTCAGGTTTACGGTTCATAATCACACAAGCCGGGGGCACATTTTATTTTACTAGACTAGGTATACGGCAATTGAGAAAATTGAGCATGCTTGTTAAAACTACAGCAGAATAGTAGGATGCGGCTCACCCGTTTAGTTTCTCCACTAAGAATCACAACCTGTAGACTCCTCCATGTGTATGAGGCCCATTCAGCACACCTTGGTATGTAGAACTGAAATCTTAAGACCTATTCAGTTTGCTCCAACACGGATCCAGGGCCAGGCTGCAAAGATAAATTTCACCAGTTGCTTTAGCTATGTCACAATGCATTCTCTGGGATCAGAGTTTTCCCTTTGGTTCCTTTCCGCATCGCCAAATCCAATGTAGAAAGCCTCATCGTCATCACTAGCCAAATCTGCGCTAGCTGGCTCATTCTCCATCTGCAGTTCAGACTGTCTCCTATGCAGCCTCAACACATGCATGATGACATCAGATGAAAGTGTCACTTCTGCTCGAGAAGCATCAACTTCTCTCCCACGTTCATTGGAGGCTATTATCTGTTAAGAAACAAAACGAATACAACGTCAGAAGTAAAATAGGGGGAAATGTGTACAACTCCTTAATCACTTGCACTTGCATTAGTAGAAACAACTTACTTGCTTTGCATTTTTAGGCAGTGACATCACTTTTTTCGATGCAGGAGTCCAAAGCTTAACAGTTTTATCAATCCCACTAGTAGCCATGAATGGGAAATGCGGGTGGGGTTCAATGCAGTTAACTACACTTTTGTCACCATTCATCATCCTCATCAATTCACCTCCCTTCTTCCTCCATATGAATACATTCCCGCAATCTGATCCACTCACAACATATTCATCATGTGGTCCAAAAAAACTGACTCCCTTAACAGTTCGAAAATTCCTGTGACCTGAGTATACTTGTGGCTGATCAAGCATGTCAAAAAACTCTGGCTCTACGGACACAGGATTAGGACCAAGACCCATATTGTGCTGGAACAAATAGATAAGCTCATCATTGTAGGATACAAGTATCTCCCTTGCATAGGAATATGCAATACTGGTGATGCGGACCTTCCCACCCTTAAGAAGGTGCTTAGGGCAGAAGGTATCCACAGGCTGGTTTATGTTTCTTGAATCATCCAACTGGAATCTCCTCATGTCATACAACCGTGCATACTCATCAGAACCACCAATTGAAAAATAGTTAGGGTTCTGCGGGTCAATGGCAATGCTATTCAGTCTTACACGGCGTCTGTCATTCAAGAAAGAATAGCAGGTGAAAAGCTTGTTGCTGAATCGCTTCTTAAGTCAAACTGTAAGGGGGGAAAACAAGTTAATCCCACTGCACTAATCACATATATTAGCATATAGTGGCCTAGTGACATACATGCTGTACCAAGCCATCCTCTCCACAACTGTAAAATATGTAAGGGCTTCCTGGTTCAATAGCCATCTTATGCACCCGGGAATCGTGCTCCCCAACTAGTTTCGTTGTCACTTCACCACCCTCCTTCAGTCGTCCTACTCGTACCTGGGTGGCAGAAGTGGTTTATTTGGTTGCAATGAAGAGAAAAAGTATCCATGATGTTATTGCATGGAAGTACAAGGAGCTGGTAGCCAGTAAAATCATTTTCAATATGGTACTAAGTAGAAAGAATAGGAAAGTAGGCAATGCCAAGCTTACTTGAAAATAATATGCACTGCAATAAACAGTGCTAGTCAAGCAACACAAATGATTCAGGACGGTCATAAAGATGCATGCAAGCATTTGTGGGACAATTTCCACAACAACAAAGTTTTAATTCTGTATAGTCCTAACTTTTGGAAGCCCTGTTCCAGTGAAGACAAAAGAGATTCAAAGCTAAAAGCCTGAGGGGGAAAAAAGGTTTTTGTAGTTTTCCTTTGTGTTTTTCATGAAGGACCTTTTGCAAAGCTGATATAAGGGTATAGATGCTGTTCTATGCATGGAATAATAGTTGCCATCATGCCACCTAGGTTAAAGAACAAATTACCTAGAACCATGGCAGAAGCTCAACATGGTTTACAAATGCATTGCACAAGTTACTTAGACTCACAAGGCTGATGAACGATATTCTACATACAGCTGTCTTTTTCATAACAACTTATTATGATATTCTGTGCAAATGACCTCAGTCTCTTTACACATGGTTCACGTGCCAGGAAATAAATCATGGTAATCACTAATAAGTTCCTTGAACTTATTTACAGTTTATGAGAGAGATAAGAAAATGCAATATATCCATCCAAATCATTGTTGGTAGTGACAAACCTGGCCATCAGCAGCAACAGTTACGATGGTGCTGTCATCAATATATGGCATCACACGAGCATGGAAGACATTTTCTTGGTGGCCAGAAGGGTAAACAAGCTTTTTAGTTTTAGAAAGCCAGTCCCATAGTATGATGTTCGTGTCATCTGAACCAGACACAAGGAGGTCACCAGCAGGGTTGAAGCTTACGGTATTAACACAGCCTTCATGACCACGCAATTTTCCATACTGAGACATCCGCAAAACTATATGCTACTCCCTCGAAAAAAACAAAATGACAAGCAGTTAGAACCGCATCTAAGAACAGTGGTTAAAGCCAACTCAGCATTGTAGAAAGAAACAGTTATATAGCAACTACCACAAAAAACATCATCATGATGATCGATCTGTTATATAGCTAGAGTTGGATCACCTTTGTAACACATGTGATCCAATACGACATTTGTCAGGCTTGAAAAGAAACAATAGAGAGAGAGACTAGCCAACTAGTAGATATAGAACTTGAACGAAATGTATAAATCTTATCCCCATGTCACAAATTTCATCAGTAGTAAATCTGTGTCTAATCTTTAGTCCCAGACAGCAGGCAGTCTTATTCGGACGCTTAAATTTGCGATTTACAGCACTAGCTCCATAAATTCCCAAAATGGAGTTGCTGAACGGATACAAACAAGCTCAACGCCACATCAACAATAGAACCTACCCACCAGCCATCGTACTCTACCCAACCGACAGATATATGAACCACTACGCTTTGCCTTGCAAAGTCCCCCGGCAGACATGGTCGAATCATCTACCGACTAGGAGATGCCGAATTCCGGAAGGATTCCAAAGTTCGAAGTACCAGGATCAAACAGAAATTAACAGAGAAGAAAAGAACCTCGGAGCCGCTGATTCGGCGGGAAGACGCGCGGGGGAACGAGGAGCCGATCTCCCGGCGGCCGACTTCCAAGAAGCAGCTACCCTTCCGGCCACCAGCTGCGTCGAAGGCGGCGGCCATGGTGAGCGGTGGAATGCGAGAAAACAAAGGAGGAGAGGTTGGGGATTTTGCGGGGTTTTAAAGTGGTAGTAGAATCTAGCAGTAGAAGCTGGAGTAAATAGTACTTCCTCCATAGACTGTGTCAAAGTATTAAATTATAAGACATCTCATCTAGAGTGTTAAAGTATTATAAATTTGATTAAACTTATATAATAATATAATAACATTTATAATATCAATTAAATATCATTAGATTGCTGTTAATTATACTGTATTTTCATAGTATGACTATTTGACGTCATAATTTTTTAGTATTTTCTCTATAATTATTGATCAAACTTAAAATACTTTGACCCTCCAAATTTTTTGAAACATCTTCAAATTTTTTGAAATATCGTATAATTTGGAATGAAGGGGTATCTCCAAAGCCTTTCTCAAGCCTTTCTAAACCTCAATATCGAAATCACAATTTAGAAAGTTATTTATATAAAAAGTTAAGGTTTATATCTTTTCAACCTCTAATAATTTTTCTGTCTTAAACGCACTCTACAGTGTTATTTTCATATTTTACTTTTGGCAAGTAAAAGATCAAAAAAAAGATGATTATATCTGAATCATTATTTAGATAAGTTGTTGGAGAGTAATTATTGACAAAAAAAAAATTAATCCTAACATTTTGAAATAAAGATGAGGAATCTTTTAGAGTTGTTCTAACACTGCACGAAAAAATTATGAGACGAGCCGAACCAAGACAAGATTTTTACTTGTTAGTTGTAATGAGTTAACTTAAGTCAGCTCGTGAGTCAAACGATCCACACTTTTAAAAAAATATTAGAATTTATATTATTTTTTGTATTAACTCATGTCTTGTACTTTACAATTGATTGATAATTGATCTAGACCATATCAAACTGAGATTATTATGGCTTTATTATTTTCTTCTTAATGGATATGAGATGCTCATGGACACATTATATATTATATGGAATATACACCATGAAACATGGTGTAATACTATAGCATCTTATTAATTTTTTTGATTTAAAATGTTGGATGTGTTAATTTTATATTATTACTATTCTCAAGCTTTAAATAAGTATAAATAATATATTTTGTATATTTATTATATCTGGCTCATAAGCTCTCTATTAGTGGTACGACCATTTATTCCAAATTCCGACATAAACTTCTCTACACATATGATCGATAAAATAAAATGTCTTAGGTTATACCTTTGCCTTGTGTATCCTGTTCCATATCCTTCTTCAATGTTGATGCAACACATACATCAACAGATTATAAATGATATGATTCACTTTATACCATCATGTGACATATTGGTTTATCGATATTGACCTCACTTGCTCTTCACCGTTTCGTTGGTCCATCGGCACCAAACATCACCCGCTTGTCCTTCACACTTGCAACCGGTCCATCAAGCTAAGCCTACACCTTAGCTACGTGACTCCATTTCATGTCTCATATGCAATGAGCTTCTTCATCTTTAAGTTGAGCATCATCAATATGCACAAGTCATCTCTCCACCATGACTTAATTGGTTGCTCGTATTTGTGTACATGTGGACTAAAGCGCCTGTATATCTCACATCAAAACACATATTAGTGCATCTAAATTGTCACTCAATTATCAAAACCAAACAAATACTTTCACCGCCACGGCAGTCGCATCTAGGGTGGCGTCTGCCTCGCCATTAGGCTGGGGTCGGTGCTCGCGTATAGAGGGGTTCACTAACAACGGTGTCTGGGGAGGGGTGTGTGGTCGCCAAACTAGCACACGCTGGGGGTGAGGGGCGAGCGTCGCGATGGAGAAATGAGACCTGGAAAAATTAGAATGGAGTGTACGTTTGTGTAACCAGCAAACACTTATGGGTGATTTTATCTAACTCTATCAATTTGAGTTTGTTAAGATGATGGAGCATCTTTCGAGTAGATCCACTATTTCAGTGAACATGGCACACAAATCAACTGTTTGGTTGATGTGAATTTTGGTGGAACTATAAACTGTTTGACAAATTTTCAGGAGTGT
The DNA here is from genome assembly GCA_022036555.1 of Microstegium vimineum. Taxonomy (NCBI): domain Eukaryota; kingdom Viridiplantae; phylum Streptophyta; class Magnoliopsida; order Poales; family Poaceae; genus Microstegium; species Microstegium vimineum. Next base: position 7,932,846 of record CM039139.1, on the reverse strand, counting down.
TTTTTTTTAATCTGAAGGTGGGAGCTGTCTCAAACAGCCCATGCTCTAGAAGACTCGAGCACACGCATCCCCGAAACCCCGTATCCCGAATCCCAAGTTCTTCATCCATCTTTGCCCCTAAAACAGGGGATCCCTTAAAACAGAGCGAGTCCAATTGGATACGGCTCTCCCCTGTCCGCTCTGCCCACCTCCTCTCCCCTCAGCGCAGCCGCAACCATGGCTTCCGCCGAAACCCTAGCCCGCTCCCCCTCGCGCGAGCTCTCCTCCGACCCGCCCCGCGCCGCCTCCTCCGAACCCCACCACAACGGTGATGGCTCCGGCTCGGGCGCCGGAGACTCGTCCCGCCGCCGCCGCCGCAGTCGCTGGGAGCAGTCCAACGACGATTCCGCCGCCAACAACTCCGGCGGCGAGGGCGGGACCGGGGGCCGGAAGCGCAGGACGCGGTGGGCTGAGGAGGAGCCGCGCCCGGCCATTGCGCTCCCGGACTTCATGAAAGACTTCGCCGCCGAGATGGACCCCGAGGTGCACGCCCTCAACGCGCGCCTCCTCGAGATCTCGCGCCTGCTGCAGTCGGGCCTCCCGCTCGACGACCGCCCCGAGGGCGCGCGCTCGCCCTCCCCCGAGCCCGTCTACGATAACCTCGGCATCCGCATCAACACCCGCGAATATCGCGCCAGGGAGCGCCTCAACCGCGAGAGGCAGGAGATCATCTCGCAGCTCATCCGCCGCAACCCCGCCTTCAAGCCCCCCTCCGACTACCGCCCACCTAAGCTCCAGAAGAAGCTCTACATCCCCATGAAGGAGTACCCCGGCTACAACTTTATCGGCCTCATCATTGGCCCTCGTGGCAACACGCAGAAGCGCATGGAGAAGGAGACTGGTGCCAAGATTGTCATCAGGGGGAAGGGTAGTGTCAAGGAAGGGAAGCTGCTGCAGAAGAGGGACCTCAAGCCAGATCCCAGCGAGAACGAAGACCTCCACGTGCTTGTTGAGGCAGACACGCAGGAGGCACTGGAGGCTGCTGCTGGTATGGTGGAGAAGCTGCTCACCCCGGTGGATGAGGTGCTCAATGAGCACAAGCGGCAGCAGCTCCGGGAGCTTGCTGCGCTTAATGGAACAATTAGGGACGACGAGTTTTGTAGGACATGTGGTGAGGCTGGTCACAGGCAGTATGCTTGCCCCAACAAGATGAACACGTTTAAGAGTGATGTGCTGTGCAAGATCTGCGGGGATGGTGGGCACCCGACTATTGATTGTCCGGTCAAGGGCACCTCTGGGAAGAAAATGGATGATGAATACCAAAACTTCTTGGCTGAGCTTGGTGGTGGGAGTGCACCTGAGTCCATGAACAAATCTGGTGGTCCAATGTTGGCTCTTACTGGAAGTGGTGGTAGCGGTGGTGCTTCTGCTGGAACTGGGAGTAACCCACCTTGGTCAACTAGTGGTGGTGCTGCTGCCACTGGGCTCAATGGTATCAAGAAAGACTATGATGAGACAAATCTGTATATCGGCTACCTGCCACCTACAATGGATGATGCTGGATTAGTCAGTCTGTTTTCGCAATTTGGGGATATTGTCATGGCTAAGGTGATCAAGGATCGAAACACTGGACAGAGCAAAGGATATGGATTTGTCAAGTATTCAGATGTGTCACAGGCCAATGCAGCGATTGCTGCAATGAATGGTCACCATCTTGAAGGGAGAGTTATTGCGGTTAGAGTTGCAGGAAAGCCGCCGCAGCCAGCACCAGCAATGTCAGCACCCCCATCGTATCCTCCTACGGATCCTATTTTAGGTGGCTATTCTTCCCAGTCCTACATGGGGGCACCACCGCCACCTCCTCCAGGGAGTTATGCTCCAGTTCCTTGGGGGCAGCCACCACCATATGCTTCATATCCTCCGCCACCACCAGGATCGAGCGTCTACAATCCTGCACCCCCTGCTCCAGGTCAAGCTGCCCCACCTCCATATGGGGTGCAGTATCCACCACCACCACCCCCACCCCCAGCAGCTCCGATCCCTCCACCAGGCACTGCTCCTTCAAGTGACGGAGCTCAGAACTATCCCCCTGGTGTAACACCACCAAGTTCTGGCGCACCCACTCACACAGTTGTAACATCAGTATATGCATCATCTGGCGCACCAAATGCACCATCGATGTACCCTCCGCCACCTTATAGTTATTCCCCATACTATCCACCACCATTTCAGCCACCACCTCCACCACCACCGGCTAGTGTTGATCCTTCTCAGAGTATTGCAACTGCACCTTGGACAACCCACAGTGCAGTGCCGCCGCCGCCACCACCTTTATCCTCCACAACCGACCAGCCTACTGCTTCCTATGGTGCTGATGCAGAGTATGACAAGTTTATGTCAGAGATGAAGTGATATGAGTGAAGCTGGGCGATTCTTCCAATGAAGAGCAAAAGGTAACTTAACATGATATTCTGGTCTATTGATTTTGTTAGGTACAATTGAGTATGATTTGCTATTTTATTGACAAGGAAACCCATGTCTCAGTTATTCTGTGTGTTTTATTATTTATATAAAATTGACCATTGTGCTGATGTACCATATAGTTATATCTTGCCCATTGTTTGGTTTTGATTTAATGAGTCCACACAGCAAAAGTTTCCTGGAGTCTATATTGTGCCATAGTTATTTTTCTTCTTTCAATATATTTTGGTTTTATGGATTTTCATCCTTTTGCTAGAGGTATTTTTTTTTTTACCAAACCAAACACATGTATCGTCTCATTGAGGATGCTGATAATATCTTATTTTTAGATGAGGTCAGGACTAACATGCTCATGCTTGTCTAGGATGGTAATGAACAACATTTGCTTTTGATAGGATATATCAGATTATTTTATTTAGAATGCCTGGATATTTTGGGGGATCTGATATCTGATGCACTTTCTAAGGCCCTGCAGTTTATACAAAAAAAATTTAATAGACTATATGCATTATGCTCCCCCCTTCTCTTTTTTCCATAATATGCAATGCTCGGTTTACTAATTAGACCTCACCTTTTCTATGTTGTCTCAACTTGTTGACAGGCTTGATCTTTCTTGGAGCTTATACCAACCTGATTTATTTCTTGTTGGAAGTTTGGGACTCACATCTTAACCTTGCTGTGTGCTATTGTGACCATTGCAGAGGTTGCATGCTTAAGAAGGCATCAAGTATTACTGGCTCAGCTGGCATCGGAATATTTGCTTATCTCCTTGAACTATATTGAGGAACCTTTTACTAATGCTTTTGTTATGATATCTATTCTTGTTATTATTTGAGATTACCCTGTGATGTCACTTTAATGCTCTGTTCTTTGTGATGGTGTGTTAATCTCACTTTATTATTCATATAAATTGTTCTTCATCTTGATTTGGTAGTGCTAGCACTCCTCTCCATCTGGAGCAGAAAAGCTTGCTGCCCCGTGCTGGTTGGTATAACTTCAAAAATTAAAATCCATGTTTGGTATCTTCTGTTGAATGTCATGCTTTTCTATCTTACGTCTTCACCTAAGTTGTTTGGCAGTTGTCGTGACAGCTTGACACAGGCAGCCAGAGTTTTTAGCACTCGATGAATATCAGGTATAATGGAGGTGCTGTGAATTGTTCTGTGAACCTAATGTTTTTCATTTGGTTTCTGCACAATTTTCTACTGACAAACAGTAACAAGTTTCTCATTTTTGGTAGTTGATGTGTGTGCATTAGGGTATCTAAGCATGCATGCATGCTGGAAAATCTTTGATGAAGAGCTCACAGATGTATATATATTTTTTATTGCTAATGCTCTTTTAACATCATTGGAATTTTTGTTTGCGGTTCAAGTAGGACATGCTGGCGTGCAGATCTAGTCTGGAGTCTTATGCTCAAGATGCATATTGTCACAATGATTTTTGTGAGATGAACTGAAGGTTTGGAGGTTGGCTCAGATTAGGTTTGTCTAAGTAAAGTAGGATATCACCATAATCATATCCTAGTGGAAGAATGCGATAGTCAGTTCACAACCAGCAGTAGGTACCTTTATCACGTTGCAGATATACCAGCTACCTAGGGTTGTCACATAAGATTTGTAGGTGTTAATCTGTCCTACTTTTTGTCTGTTTTTTCTAAGTTCTTTTCTTCTCCAGTGTGCTGTGTAGATGAAAAAAAATTACATGATGTAATGATTAAGGGTGCAATTGTTTTTTTTCATTTGTTATCTGTTGCCTTTCTCCCTTGCTTTCTGCCTTCTCCTTTATAGCCTAGTTAGTTTTGTGATGGATGTTTTTTCATGATTGTGGTGTCTGAGTGGGACAGTCTTACTGTTGTTGGCTTACTTGGCTGAACATTATTATAGAGATAGGTTGCGATGTGACCTCGAATCTAGCATTAGCCACCTCAATTTGCACTACAAATTTATTTAGCCTTTGGTATATATTGTTTTTTTAAGTGGAACATGAACTTTGCTTTAGGTTTGTGATGCTTGTGCCAACCTCGATTACTGGTTGAAGCAATCCTAAACCAAGTTTGTCAGCTGAGTCTGAGTGAACACAAATTTAGTTCGTTCTGGGCTTGTTTTTATTTTCTGGAATATTGTTTTTATTTTCTGGGCTTGTTTTTAAGAGTGTTAGTGTAGCTATTTAAACTCAATAGTTAACAGAAAATATAATGAAATCATATAGATCTTGCGGTGGTTGCTTTCTATATTTGTGTGCCACTAATTTCTTTTTTTTTTCTTGTTAACTGAGGCTCTTATTATGTAAGTTTTGGTCGAAAACACCGCAATCGACAGCCCAGAAATTTTTTGACATAGAACAAAATAGATGATGCGATGACATGTTAAAAGATTATGTTCACTGCCTCTGCTGAGGCGTACTATATTATATATTAGTTTCTGTGACTCCATGGTTGGTTGTAACCAGTATGCTCTGTTGATAATTTCTCTCCAGCATAATGTTGCCACAGGTCTTCAGTCAAGGATCCAAACCTTAGCTGTTAAATTACCGTCCTGGTTGCTTGCTGAAGATTGCCAATCTCCAAATGATGTTTGTTTGTGTATCTGAGCACTTACTGTCTGTGTATAGTAGTAGTGTACAAATACAATCACTAGTCACTAGAATTTATAATCTGATAACACAGATAACTCAAAAGAAAAAATCAGTAACACATGCAATGGATCTCAAAATCAACATATAAGAAGCTGACTTACCTATATCCAATCAATATAAGAACGCCCATACAGTTGCCTCGGCAGCTACCAATGGCTATTCTTCCAGGCCACAGATGCGTCCATTTGGTCAACAGGTCTTGCTGCTACAGATCACTCGACAACAGCGTCCCCTCCACTTTTTCCTCACCAGCGTCTCCTGCTGCTGCTCGCCAATATGGATCCAGAGGAATAGAAAAGGGAATAGAGAGGGCAAGGGACATGCCATGTGCATAATGACGCCGAGAAGTGGGAAATTTGCATATCCTTGCTTGATTTTGTGGAATAGCAGAGAGAGAAACAAAGGGATAGGAGACGAAAATGGAGATGACCTGCTGCTGCTGCTGAGCGTTGGTGAGGGAAGAAGGCAGCAGAGAGACGAAAGGAATTTCCTCGTTGCGCTGGACGACCTGTTGCTTGCTGGACAGATAAGAGATGGACTACTGTTGGGCAGAGCAGCTCTCTCAACGCAACATGATGCGTCATCTTCATTATATGCTCATTTGGGGATAATTTGATCTAATAAATTTGATTACTGCGACTTTTATACTTACAAAAAGAGCGGAACAAACATGTATCTGCAATAAATAAATAATTATCCTACTACACTCGGTAAATCGACTCGTCCGAGACCCCAAAAAAAAAAAAGGCCCATCAACGCTGCAAGCAGTCCACACACTGGCCACACGCGTCATCCCATCTTCCAATCGACCGCCGGCTGGGCACCGCTGAGGCGCTCAACTGAACGCTTGGCGTACGGGGCTTCGGCTAGAGAAACCCGTGGCGGGTGCAGCGTTGGATCGTGAAGGCTGACACGCGTCACGCGGCCTATATGCAGCGCGCGAGCGTGGACACCCCTTCGTCGATCAGCAGTAGTCCCTGCCACGTCCGGCCATCGATCCACTAGTACACGTACGCAATGGGTAGTGTAGTGTGGGTGGCTGAGTGCACGGACTGCACGCTTGATGCACCACGGCCTCCGGCCCGGCCGGTACGAGAAAAGAAGAAGAATACTGTACTAAACACAGCAGCTGACGACGCATGTCTGCAGGGACAGGGAGCCTGCTGCTGCTGCAGCGGGGATCGGTTTCCTAATTATGCTAATGGTTGGTGTCGATAATCTGTTTCCTCATCGCGGTCACTTTGCAGCTGTTTGCCCGCCGGCCGGCTCCTGTGGCCTGTGTGTGGGCTGCATGATGAACTCAGATCCCCATCGACCCGTCTGTCACTGTCAGTAGCCAGTCGTCCATAATTATTTTCCTGATCGACATATAGGTGTGGGGAGCCTCAAAACGGCACCCATATGCATTGCATTTGTGTGTGTGTGTGTGTGTATATATATATATATATATATATATATATATATATATATATATATGCTTTCCAACGTGGTGGCCTTGAACCGGCCGGCGCATCCAGACATGCGTACATCAAAGTACATGTATGTATGACTAATATGGAGAGAAGCAGGGACGGACAGATCGATGGTCTCCGGATCGATGCCTTCTCACGTCCATTATGCCTGCCGGCCAGCCAGCTTGCTCACACATGTGCACGCATCTGGTACGTGCAGTGATCGATGGGACTAAAAGTCCATACGACACCCAGAGGCCAGAGCGCCTCGTCGACGACGTACTGTGGCCATGGCCATGGGATCATCATCACCATATGGATTAATTTAGTAGCCACCATGATACCCCGGCCCTTCCTCGTCAAGCTTCTGTACGTGTTCTTATTACCACATATACATGCAAGTTGACTCTTTATTTTGCTATATAATCTATTATAGTATTACGACAGACTGTAGTAGGACAATTACGCACGTAGTTACGTACATGATTACACGTTAAAGCAGCTAGTGCGTGAGCCTGTCTTTGACAAGTTTCAGACACCCATCAGAAAGCTTTCAGGGAGCAGCTAGCCGATGGTATGCACAAAAGTTACTGCACTGCACGGTGCACACACCTGAACCCCCCCCCCCCCCCCCCCCCCCCCCCCCCCCCACACCCTCTATATAAGAACATGCATGCATGCATCCATGGCCCATCAGCTGTCCGTATAATAAACAAAGCCAGCGTGGGGCTCTGCCTCTGCGGCCTGATGGCTGCTGCGCTGCCCACTGCCCCGTCTTGGCAGCTTTTCTAATCCCGCATCTGATGATGATTACCCTGGTGTTGTTTAGTATAATAATACTGCTCTCTTTCTTCCCCTTTGCCCGTCCGGCCTGCTGCTTCTTTTGCCGCCAGCTCACGGCTCAGGTCTTACAGCTAGCTCCCAGCCCTGCAGGCAGGCTTGTCCCTACCGCGTGTGCTAGCTCTCCTCCGGCCGAGAGATCCCCGGTCCAGTCAAACCTACCACCGTGATCCATCCATCGATCCATGGATCCATCTCCAGTGTGCAGTGCAGTGCAGTCCACTAGTCCAGCGCTGTAATGCCCTGCCTGCCGGCCGGTGTGGTGCAGGGCATGCAACTGATCGATCGGGCCGGTCCAGGCATGTAGACAGGACATAGGAGTTACAGTTGTCCACGTTGCGGCCACGCAAGGCAGAGAGAGAGAGAGAGAAGGCCAGGGCAGGGAGATGGTGGTGCTGGAGAGATTCTCGCGGAGGAGGGAGCATGTGCCCCAGCCCCGCCCGGCCACTTGCTGTGTGCGCCACCACCACCGTACCGCAAGCGGACCAGTGGCCGGCCGGGTTCCCGCCCATCGGCCTGATGCATGCGACGCCGCGGCCGGCGTCGGCGTACGTGCCCCGGCCGAGCGCCGGAGGGGGGCCGTTGCGAGGCGAGGCGACGAACGAGTGTGTTAGTACGCGTCGTCAGGCGTCACGTACGCTCGTGGATCTGGTCAATGTCATACGCTGGCGGCCGCTCTGCCCTGCAGCTCTGCTGATCATCATGCGTGCTCTGCACACTGCAGCTCTGCACTGGCAACAGGCAAGCATACGGTCATCGATGCTGCGCTGATGTCGGGCGCCCCCACACCGGACGTGACCGCGGTTCGCGTGCAGGCACAAGAGATCAGGCAAGGTTAACGAACCCGGCGGCGGTCTTGCTATTTTTAGGTACCTCCAGATTTACACCCATCGCTTTGGATTGCAGCTACACAGTACAGTAGTACTATGATGTTGCGTGTCTACGCTAGCTCCTACTCGGTCAAAATAATGCCCCACTAGCTGACCAATGCATTGGAAAACGTAGTAAACAGATGGAGCAGCGGCACGCGCTGGTGAGCTAGCTCGAGCTAGCTAGACGAGAGATTCACATCCACATGCATGCATGTGTACACAGGCATCCGACGACAGCTACTACTACTACTAATGCTGCATCGGCGTTAGATCCTGCGTGGTGTAGTGCAGAGACCAGAGACGACATATAAAAAGAGTAATCGAGCCAAATTAACGCCAGTCACTGAGCCACATGCGTTGCTGCCGTCTGAATCAGCGTAGGAGTATGTAGTAGTACAGTACGCCCCCTTCCGTCCAAAAACGTACCGCGTCGTCTTCGTATCTTTCTGATAGTACGATGTAGTAACACTCTTTTGCTTCTGTAACGAACACAGCAGGCCGGGGTCGGGGCCAGTTGGTGCACTGGCGTTTTATTCGGCACATAGTACGTATACTGCCGTCACGGCGGCAAAATTCGAGATTCCCATCTGAGCACAACGGCGCGCATATCTGCATGATCCCTTGACAATTTGTCGGCTCTTGACCTCGCTTTGAACGGAAATTAATTGAAATAGTAATAGTTGGATCTCGGAGCTTCAATAACCGACGAAATAATAGATAATGGCCGTCTTGCATGCCCTAAACAGGTTATATAAACCTGGGAACGAAATGCAGCGTGCAACCGTGGGCGTTGGTACTTGGCACCGTATTTCGTCCGCGCGCCTTGACTCAGCTGCTGCATGCTCACGTGGTCGAGGGCGTGCTTGCTGCATTGCCAGGCTTGAATCCATTGCATTTGCGAGCTCCCCGTATGCCAGCTGGCCCAGCTTTCTCCAAGTTGAAGGCTGTTCGTTCGCAGCCTTCCGTGCGGTACCTACCAGCAATCCATTATTTCCATCGAGGCTGCCGTGTACGTGCGCACGCACTGCACGCTAGCTATAGCCGGTCGGTGTCATGCTCATCACGAGCGCGGGATGATGAGGCGCGCGGGCTGTGAGACCGACCGCGAGACCTCACGGCGGCATGGGCGCCGGCACACGCGCGCGGTAGTACTACACGTGCCGCCCGCAGTAGCAGCTAGCGGACTGGTGGTGCCAATTGGCAATGAAAGCGACGAGTCGCGAGGGAGGGTCGGAGGGACGACAGGGGAGGGCGGTCGATCACGCGACCCCGTTTTGCATTGCCCCCCTCTCACGTGCGACCGAGGACCGGGACGGCGGGACCGCGATGCATCTGGGCGCGCCGGCGTACCACCGTACCTCGGAGGCCCGCGCGTTGGCGTCACAGACATTCACCGGAAGAAGTGCTCGATCTGCTTTCGGCCTGCCGTGCTGCCTGCCTTTGGCCATGGCCCATGGCATGCCGCGATCGCTCGGGGCTCGGGGCTCGGGCGGACGCCAGATCCCGCGCTAGCGTCGGTCTGGGCCACCCCACTGTGCCCGCCCCGGCTGCCCTTGTCCACTTTTCGTGACGCGCACATCTGATATCCGGCCGACCGGTTGCTTGACGTGTGCCACGTACACATGGGCTGAAGCTGAACACCAAGATGCAGGATCTGCTAAATTGGCCTTGAGGTCTCCCACGTACAGTACTAGCTGTGACACACGGGCTGTCGTCATCACTACTACTAGACACTAGTACGTATAAAACCCGCGCGATGCATGGCCGCTTATATATCGCTTTAATAGTTATGTGCATGGTAGAGCTATGTATGATGATAGATGTCTGTGGATAATCGTACGTGGGGTAGAGTCGTAGCCATATATAATTCATCGTCTCTCTGGATAGTATGTTTTCTTGTCAGCAAATTTTTGTACGCTAGCTAACGTTCCCCCAATAGAACTGAATACGCGTCGGCGCTTTACGACTACCAGTGTACAGAGTATAGTACCCCCTGCTACTACTAGTACTACGTACTAGTGGTAGTATAGTAGTAGGAGTACGTACTTACGGAGGATGAAGCAAATGGAAAGGATTCCTTTTCAGAGTGGCCGCTAGATTAATGCAATTGCCAATCACCATCCATAGGCTAGGCATGGAAGGGAAGGGAAAGGCGTCAGCACGTTGTGTGGTAAAGGCAGACTGCAAGGCCAGCTGTTCCCACCCGTTCTTACAGCTCGCCCACCACCTCCTCGCTGATCGATCCGTTTGGGTTTGTCTTGGCTGGCCGGCCACTCGCCCATCTGTTCTTGTCTCCGCCCCGCCACGCCGAGATGAACACGATGATTGATTGCCTCACGCTGTGTCACTAATTACTGCTCACTGCACGTCGACGGTTGAATTGATCTGTCTTCGTGATCAGCTGCGAGACGGCTGTGGTTAATCTATGATCTGATGAGGGAGAAGACGACATGCAGGCCTTTTCTGTTACAGCTGCAGGCTTGCAGAGCTGACTGCAGGCGAGGACCGAGGAGAGAGAGAGAGAGAGATGAGAGATGGTCAGATGGAGATGGCCACAGCCCATATGGGGATCTCTCTCTCTCTCTTCTCCTCACAGTCACTGGGCGACGCCAATTGTTGGCAGGCTAGAGGACCGGACCAGACGGCAGACTAGGAGTAGAGTAGGCTCTCCTGTTTCCGTTATCCGCCCGCCCAACCACCACGCTCTCCGCTTCTCCCTCCGATCCCTCCGAATTACTATAAACTCCGGCGCTATATAAAACCCCACAGCTAGCCCCTCTGCTCACCCACCCAGACAGACGTTTGCATTCCCTTCCCTAGGCGCACAACACAAACACATCTCGTCGTCAACAAAGGAGGCGACAATGACGATGATGGCGCCGCACCCGCAGCCGCTGCCGCTGCCGCTGGCACAGCCGCCGCCGGCCGCAGCGTTCGGGGACACCACGCTGACCAAGGTGTTCGTGGGCGGGCTGGCGTGGGAGACGCACAAGGACACCCTCCGCGAGCACTTCGAGCGCTACGGCGACATCCTCGAGGCCGTCATCATCTCCGACAAGCTCACCGGCCGCTCCAAGGGCTACGGCTTCGTAAGTCCCCTTATCCCCCTCCTCTCCATTCTTTCCGGTTTCATCTCGAGTTGAAAAGCGTTCTGATCCGCAACCTGCTCGCTGCATCAACGGCAGGTGACGTTCAAGGAGGCGGACGCGGCCAAGAAGGCGTGCGAGGACGCCACCCCCGTCATCAACGGCCGCCGCGCCAACTGCAACCTCGCCTCCCTCGGCGCCAAGCCGCGGCCCCAGCCGCCGCACGTCTTCCGCCCCTCGCCGCCGGCCACCCCGGCGCCGCACGCGCCCGCGCTCCCCTCCCCACACCAGCCCACGCCAGGTACGGAGCCGCGGCCAGCCTGCTCTGACACAGACCACGTCAACTGCTCTGTTTTCCATGACAAGAGAGAGATCCCATGTTTGTGCCGCGTGAATTCACACTTGCATTCATTGCAGCCATCGCGGTGGGATCCAGGGGCGTGTCGCCGGTGCCATGGTACTACCACCCCTCCACGACGCCCCCGCCGGCGGCGGCCGCGCACTACGGCCACGGCGGGCACCAGCAGTACCACGGCGTGCTCCCTTTCTACCCCGCCGCCACCACCTACGGGTACGTACTACGCGCGCTCCCAGCTCCAAATTCCAATCCCCCTCCCCCGCGCGCGCGCGTCGTACAATGTTTCGCTAGCAAATAGGAGTAGAATAAAATAAAATAAAGTCATGGCGCGTTACGATCTGGCGGCGTGCGCGCGCTAGCCTCGAGCGCCGCCAACACGTCCCGCGAGGCTACGAGGATTTCGTGTCCGGCCACTCGTCGTTGTGGGCGCGCACACACATGCGTGGCAGCGGCGGCTTTTGGTTTGGAGCAGCGAGCACGCGACGGGACAGGCGGGGGCACCGGCGCAGGCAGGCAGGCACAGCCGCGCACAGGCTGGATCTGGACCGGACCGGACCGGACCGCGCTGCCTCGTCGTGCTCGCACGTGCCCACGTGCCGGCCTGCACGGCGGCAGAAAGAGGAGAGGAGCGGGGGAAATCAAATGTTATGCTGCCCATGTGTATGTGTTGGACTGACTGGACCAAAGGACTCGCGGCTCATTACCTTAACTAACGCTTAAAAATACACGACTGTTTCTTCAAAGACTGCAACGTTTTATCGGGTTATATACCGTGTGCCAGCCATTGTACGGGGTCCCCACCACCACCACTAAAGCGTACTGATCGATGGATGTGTGCTGTTGTTCTGTTCAGGTACTCCCCGAATTACGTCGCGGACCTGAGCTACAATGCGGTAAGACAAGACGCTGGATCTCTCGTCGTTCCCTCCTCGTCTTTACTGCCAGCGGCGCCAGATTAACCGGTAATCGCGATGTTATTTGGGTGCAGAAGGTAGGCCAGGCTGCCGGCACGGCCGGGTCCTACCTACAGGGGCACTTCGCGTACCCGGCGGCAGCGCAGGGCGGCATGCATGTGGCGGCGCCCAACGGCATGATGCCGGTGTACCCATTCTACCACTACCAGTACCACGCCTCGCAGGGGCTGGGCGTCCCCGCCGCGCACTTCTTCCCCCCGGTCTCCGCCGCCGCCGTCACCACCGTCCCGGCCATCGTCTCCAAGCCCACCGTCATGGCCGCCGCACCCAAAGGTAAACACATCATAGCACCACCGTATATAGCATTAGCAACACCACCGTCGCATCGCATGTGCAGCCGACGCGGCATCACCCGTGCTGCCGTGCAGAGCTATGAGCTTCGCCATGTGCTCGCTCGGTGCCTGCCAAGTTGGCATGGCATGGCTGGTGCACGCAACTACTGTAGTAGTACTAAGCATTGAGATCCCGTACGCCCAGCCAATGGTCCTCGCTCACTCACTCACGCATCCTTTGTACTGTACTGGTGTACCGCAGTGGAGCAGGTGACGGGTTGCAGCTGAAGGCACGAGACGACGACGATGATGATGGCGACGATGAGCGGGCGGCGCAATGAAAGGAGGAGGCCAGCCAAAGGCGCTCTCTGCTCCTGGTTTTAACAAGCTGCGCTGCACATGAAGAGTGTCGTCCGTCTGTCGGGTCCGGTCCGGGGGGCCGAAGCAAATGCAAGGCCGCATTTCATTCGTTCAGTTCCCTCTAACTTGGTGCGCCCGTGGCCCGTGGGGGGGGTGGGGGGGGCGGGGGGGCACGGCCCACCGCCGCCGCCGTAGTACCGGCAACAACAGTCCTCTTCTGTAACAAATGATTCGATTCGTCTCTCGTTTACCACCGTATTTTTCCAATGGTAAACCCGTTACCTGTGTCTGTAGTAGTCCGATCGCTGCAGGGGACAGCGGACCTCATCAATAAATTAAATCGTCATAATATTTCCCCGTTCATCGCTCAGCTGTGCGTCCATGTGTGCCGCTGAGCTGAGCACCCTGCCGATTCTTCAGCTACTAGTAGTCTAGTACAGGACAACGTAGACATCGAGTTAGCTTCGCAACGTGCAGATGACTAGTGTGGCCAGAAACGGCACAATCTTCCCTTCGACGCTGGAGTGCCAATTGTCAGCCTGTACGCACTGTAGCTACAGCAGTACGATTCACAGGTTTCGTAAAACATATTAGTGGCAGTTAGAACAAAAACATATTGCAGCATGTACATGCTCAGCCAACCTATGCTATCTGCACCATTGAAATGTGCTTTGAGATTCGTATAGTTACACTATTCTCAATGTTTCATGCTATTGATTTGGAATGCAATCTCAGCCTAGGAAGGATTGAAGGAAATACTACCTCTCAGTGTCAATGAAGCCCACAGAACGACCGGAAATGAAATGGCGGCTTCTTCTCGGCTTCTGCCAGTCCCACACTCTCCGACCTTCTTCTGCACGTGCTAAGAAAATCGAGCGTTCCTTTTTCATTTCCTTGACAGCTTGAACAATTTTCACAGCAATGTATAAGAGCAAAATTAATAATACAACTAAATGATGGTTGTATGAATGCTTGTAGCCCACCTCTCAGTCTACCTGAAGCGAAGCTAGAAAAATAGGCCCTTTAATACAACTCTAAATGTCTTTTTTTTTTCCTCACTTTCATATGCGTTTTTTAGACAACATACTAGATTCAATTCAACAAATCAACATTATAATAAAAATGAGTGCTAGTAAATTACCAAGTTGAGAACTAGAGAAAATGATTATTCAGTGCCCTAGCGATGCACCTTAAAAGACTACTAAATCCCAAATCAAAATTAGAAAAGAGCCCCTAGTCATGTATTCTAAATTAAATATTGATTACACAAATAGACTACACACGAAGGCCGGAACGTAGTGAGACAGTGAGTAGGAGTGGGAGCTGCCGCTGGCTGCTCCCGCTCGCTTGTTGCTACATGACATATGAAGACGCGGCCGCTCGGCGGAAGACGCGAAGCTTAATACGTAAATACGGAAGCTGTATCAACGGAAGCAAATCGATCATATACGTCCAGAGAGCACTATACCTATACAGCTTACATACTTGGGGTTGGGGCCCATTGAGGTCGAGGGCCCAGTTCAGCTGTACAGCTCGAACCCTCCTAAACCGGGCTTGTTTAATCTTCCCAATTAACATATGACCTATTTATCTATCTCATAAATAGTTTTTTTTTGTTATTGTGCAATTAATATATGACCTATTTATCTATCTTATAAATAGTTTTTTTTTGTTATTGTGCCCAAGCTGATTGTAATCTTATAGACCACTTCTTCTCTCTACTTCTCTTTCTTCTTTACCTCAGTATTTAGCCTACTTAGAGCTCATTATTATACTTGCTCTCAGTCAATCTCGTGCATTATCAGAAAAAAAAAAGGAACGCAAATGCATGGGGAACTCGTTGCACGGCTTCCAATGGAAGCCCATATGGTACAATTAGTAGGTGTTCACGCTGGAAACGTTCTTATCATGCAATAACGATACTCACACAGAAGAAACAGTCGGCGAATCTTTGGTGCAAGGAGCTTATGTTTTAGTATTAAGCTACCATCAATACCAGAAAGGATTCTGAGCAGCTACGAGTGGACAATCCAGTGAAGGCATGGTCGTTTAAACAAGCGACCAGATAGAGGGAGGGGCTCAAAGTGGTGGAGGAGATGCTGGGTTCAGGAAAAAGACTGGGAGGAAGCAAATACTCACCACTAGCAGCTGCAACTGGATGCAAATTTGAACCAACAATATAGACTTCATATTGGCAGACATTTGATGAGGCAACGTAGCTGTCATATTGGCAGACATTTGATGAGGCAACATAGCTGTCACCAGAAGACAAATCGAGCTTAAATTCAGTGTCACAATATATTAATTAGGTCCTGGAACCTGGATCACAGTCTGGTACAGATGGTCTTCAGAACAAAAGAAAATGTAAGTTACAATAGCAGATGAACAGAAGAGGCAATTTCCCAAAAGCTAAACGTATTAACCAATGCTGGCAGTGTGAGCCACAGTTTTCTAACACAAAAATTATATTCTATCCATCAATGCCATTAAACAAAACGCCTCTCACATGCCAAGGTAATACTACAGGTATTATTGGACTTCTATCCTTGATGTCCAATTGCTGAGGCAGTATGGCTTAGGATTTGTTGTGATCGCCACCGATGTAATTTCTCATCATATATTAGCTCTAGGCGCTGACAGGACAAAGAAATGATTGCCATATTTACTGTCTAGTGTTCATGGCTTGTTGCTGCGCTTTTTGGATTCGCTGTAAAGAATAACGCCAATAACTGTGAGACTGTAACCAAGCATTCCTGTTACAGACACAGGATTCCTGAATATCATGATCGAGACGACAACTGCCACAGCACCCTTTGCATTTCCGAGAACCTGGAGAGACATGTATGTCAATAATTGAAGGATTTAAAGCCAAATTCTTAAAACAAGATAAGGTATGGTAAGATGGCAAACAAACGATTATCATAGCAAGTAGTCAATAAACCAAGAGAGGGCAATCTCATGAATATGAATCTACAAGAGAAAGGTGAGTAGAAAGCTTCTCTCTTAAAAGAGCAAGGTATACACGTTACTTCTTCGAAAGCCCGTAGGACAGTAAGGTTATATTACTTTTTTCAAACCGATTACAGAACATTTTATATTCAATTCTGACATGCCTCTGAATCTCTGATAGATCAAATTTCTAATTTCAATAAAAAAACATCAAAGGTGTTTCCTATTAGTGAAGCAAATCTCCATTGTAGCCAATCACAGACCCCATTTGTGTATGTTTAAAGTCACTGTTACGTACTCCAAAATTTAAACCATACACTTGTATAAGACAAGAGCAGTGTGTTTCTAGCTCAGCAAAGACAGCAAAACGCAGTGGGTTAGAAAGGTCGAATATTAGTGGACACTTCGAATGTAGGAGTAGAACTTAATAGTTAATATCATTACCAAACCATCTTAAAAATAGTGCGCATAACACAAAGAACAATAAAAGCCAAGTGTTAAACTACATCATGCACACAAAACTGAATTGATGGGTCAGAAAGCATTTGGTACCTGTAGAGTCAGTGCGCTAGTATGTTTTGTCACCAAGAAATTGGTCAAATTGACAAAATATGACAAGCAAGAATTGAACAATAGCAACCAAACAATCGTGAAATCCTTCTTTGCAAGTTGAATTGTAACGCCGACAACATTATCCTCCATAAAGATAGTTGCAGGAAGCAAGAAAATAACAGCAATTGGAGCCATGTACAATAACAGATTCATAGAATTAAGCTTCTCCCTGCAAGACATCAGAACAGAGAAACACTCAGCATCCACACAAATGCAAGGTAGCAAATGAATCCAAGGCAATGTGTAC
>CM039139.1:7824261-7915628 GCA_022036555.1 Microstegium vimineum | reverse complement strand
ACCGCGCTGTGGCTAACGGCGTGGCTGAGGCTTCTTGGCTCCGAAAGCTTCTTGCTGAGCTCCACAACCCCCTCTCCCGGAGCACACTTGTCTACTGCGACAACGTCAGCGCGGTCTACCTCTCCACCAACCCTGTGCAGCACCAACGGACCAAGCATGTGGAGATCGACCTCCACTTTGTTCGGGATCGGGTCGCTATCGATGATGTTCGGGTTCTCCATGTCCCGACCACCTCACAGTTTGCCGACATCTTCACCAAGGGTCTCCCGTCCTCCACCTTCTCCGAGTTTCGCTCCAGCCTCAACATCACTAGTGGCTAGTTGCGTCTGTGGGGGGCTCGTGTGTGTGTGCTCTTGTTTCTTTCTTGTCCAGTTTGCAACTCCGCTTCGCCGGTAGTTGAGACTGCGGGGGGGTGTTGGAATGTGTGTGTATAGGCCCATGAGGCCCATGTATGCCTACATGCGTCTGTGGGGGGCTCGTGTGTGTGTGCTCTTGTTTCTTTCTTGTCCAGTTTGCAACTCCGCTTCGCCGGTAGTTGAGACTGCGGGGGGGTGTTGGAATGTGTGTGTATAGGCCCATGAGGCCCATGTATGCCTACACTATATTGCTACCCTTCTAGGGTTAGCCCATCAATCCAATAACAATATTCAGCAATAACCATAATTTTCTAGCATTTTCTCCTACAAATACTAGTCATGCACTTCTGCTAGTTAGTTTCCTAGTAGTTTAATAGAAGTTTTTATAGGATTCTTTCCGTAAACTCAAAATGACTATTTTGTATAAGACCTCTAAGACGTGAATTTGACTGCGTCAACTAAAAGTCGTCTGCAGAACAATCCTCCTGTTATCGCTCATGCCATCCACCAACCAGGACGATCAAGTCAGCCCAATTTGCTCAATATCATCCCATGATGCCCTGCCTGCTCCTTTTTCATCCTCACATTGCTGAGTCTCCATCCTTCAATTGCCAAGGCTTCAAGATCCATCGTTTGACTCCTCCGATTCTTATTTTCTATGCAATTCTTCTTCATTGGTTAGAACATTTGGTTTTATGCCTAGAGCAACCCATTTTTTTGATGTGGGACTATTTTTTTGTTGATTAGAACAATCCACTTAATACCTAAAACGATTCATCTTTTACATGGAACAACTTTCTTGTTGGTTAGAACAATTTGATTTTATACCTGAAAGTCTGGAACAATTTTCTTTTCAATGTGTAACAATTTTATAGTTGTTCGGAACAATTTGATTCTGGAACAGTTCTTTTCAGTGTGGAACAATGTTTTTGTTGGTTAGAAGAATTAAATTCTATGTGGAACAATTCTCGCTTTCAATGTAGATTTTTTTTAACTGGTTAGAATAATTTAACCTTATACCAAAATTTTGCAATGGACCGAGGCAAGTCCGCCGATGGCAGCGAGCTATTGAAGGAAACTGGGGTGCAACGCTGTTGTGTTGCTAGTGTCAGTAGGGATGATAGGAAGCAATATGTGAAGTATGGTTGGCATGAGAGTTCAGTATCCAACTTCTACTCGACTCAAGCAAACTCAAGCAAACTCAGGAAAAGATATTCAGTATTCACCCACAAATGTATTTGAAGGTGCACCAAGTCAAACTGTGCATTACATTTTATAACAGAATAAGCACATCACTCAAGTGAGTTGTCAAACTCCAACCGCATTAAAATAGGTCTTATATAATGACATTTTTCCCATTTAAACTGAAAAAGAATGTTCTTCGTTCCTGCACCATACCATAGTAACAAAGAGCTAAAAGTAGACATTGATATTCATTACTCACCAGCATGTAACCTGCAGTACTTTCTATCTAAGGTTCATTCACATCTGTAGGATAGCTTCCAAGGACTCTTAAAAAGGTTGCGAACTCCTGAAATAAAGCAACATGAGCACAGTTTACATTCACCAGATTGTACTAACAAAGAAAGAGCACCTTCAGATTTCCAAGAGCATTCTGAGTCTTTGGATCAGCCATTGATGCTTCAAGGTCAACATAAAAGAGGTAATCAAAGTTCCTGGTGCAATCCAGATTCAAATGTGTTAGGAAGATATAAACACTTGAACAGCAAAGCAATGCTCATATTAATGTAAAATTGCACCAAGTGAAATTGAATAACTTAGAAGGCCACAGGTTTAGCATCTAACTTTAAGAGTGAGGAACAGTCATCAGATACTCGAAGAGGCCTTTCCTTATGTGGACGACTTTCGATCTGCACATCCATTCAAAAACAGAGCACAGATAGTGAATCATTTATACAGAATGCATGAAACTGACAAGACAAAGTTGTTGGGTAGACCTTTGTGAGGTTGATTTCCCTCAGTGCGAATACAGCAAGCGCCTTAAAGAGCTGTCCAGGTCCTTCTTCTAGTGAAAAAACTATGCTTGTCTGAAAAATCGACCATACAACTGATCAGCTGCAGTAATGATGAGAACAAGGTGTGACAACGGAAAAGAATTTGCCCAAAGATGAGTACCTTAAATGGTTTATCAGTGCGAGGTATGATGGGTTCTCGAGCTAGCAGCATAAAACGGGTGACATTATCTTTGTCATCCTAAAGAAATTGACAGGCTAATGTTCAGAACAAAGAACAGTTTTATCTTATTTTACTATTTTAACATGAACTCGCTCTACCTGAATATTCTCAGCAAGAACATCCAATCCATAGAGTTTAGCAGCCAATGAACTAGCAATAGCACCAGTGTCCTGGAGCATATGTTCTGCAACAATCTAGGAAAGAAAAGTCATGCTATTGTTATAATTAAAAACAGAGGGTTGACATAATGGGTAACTGAAATCACAATCTATCCAAAAATAACAAAAGAAAAGAGTTGCTAAAAGAGCGACGAAAAAAAGATATCTGAATTAGAAGGTGAATGCTCTAGTTGAACAAAAAACATCAGTCTACCTTTGCTGCACCAGCAGTGTCATCAACAGCCTCTCTATGCTCGATTCCTAGTCCTGTTAATGTGTGCTCACATTGCGCAAGAGCCTATCAATTAAAAGATATGGTTGTACAATTACCTCTGATGACAAATAAACAGTAATGAGAGTAGTAAAGACAGATCAACTAATCAGTTCACCTGGGGATGACTCATAGCACTTTTAAGGTTTTCAATCTTCACACCAGGATTGGCTAACAAGCAATGGCGAACCGCAAGGCGAACTTCTCCAACTATGTGCAAACTATGCCGAAGCAAAAGATCATAGTTCCGATGTATGCTACCTCCCAATGAATTCTCAAGTGGCAGTACTGCCCTATCAGCTACCCAGTTTTGAACAGCCTGTCAAAGGAGAACATGAGATTAAAAAAATGTCACATCAATTCGCTAACTAGAGAAGTGTGTTTTTAAGACAAAAAACATAAACCCCTCTGAAAAATAGTTTTAGAAGAGAAAAAAGATTCTGTTACATAACCTACTGTTCCTTCTATTAATGCAATGATACAAAGCTCACCTGTGTTTTCAAGAAAAAAAATATTACCCTACTGCTACCCAATTGGCAATAGCCGAAAAGAAGTGCTTCCCTTATAGTCAAAATGTTAGAGGCGTATTTCATGGGTCTACAGATACATGCTATTTTCCCTGTGGACGATGTGCTCAGAGTCTGCAGCGGTGGCGGTTGGGGAGGCGCACCCCTCCTCGCTGTTACCCATAGGAAGCTCTCTTGTCTTTTCTGTTCGGTGCGGACTACGCAATGGGATCTAGGTAGCTTTACACGTGCAGCTCCGGCGTGCGGATGGTGTCCACATTATGTTCAGGAGGTGGCAAAACTAAAGTCCCAATCTATTTTGGATTGAGAATAATAAAACGAGCCAAGATGTAAAAGACTTGGTTTTAGGTGTTAGATCTATGTCAAGTCGAGTCATCGTTATAATCAGGTTAGGTTGCAACTCGAGGACAAGCTGGTTGTCCAGGAGGGGCGTAATGTTAGAGGCGTATGTCATCGATCTACCTAGTGGCAAACAGCGATGCCTCAATTAGAGGAAAATCTGTTAAACCTTGCCTAAGTTAGCTGATTGGGTTAGTTTGGAAGTTTGGAGGAATAATAGGAAAAAGAGAGAAATTATAGGGAGTGGTCAACCAGGAATTAGAGGCAAGCAGGGATTAGAAGGAAAGTCCTTCTCTCTTGCTTCGCCGTGGCCTCTTGTGTATTTAACAATCCCCTGGAGGGTCCTCTCTCTCCTTGGGTCTTTCCAACCCTAGCCGCCGCCATAAAACAAAAAATATTCCAGGAAATTGACGTGGCAAGTAAATTAGCCTAATCTATCTCAATTCTTAAGGAGCACAACTACACAAGAGCAGATACGTGACATTTTGACAGTTCTGCAAGTATAATTAAATCCGTATGAACAATACCCCCCCCCCCCCCCCCCCCCTCCCCGCCGCTGCCAAAAAAAGGGTATGAGCCACATTTGCTGGCTAGAATTTGTTTTCCGTAACAGAACACATTTTATGCATATTATGTGCTAGTGATTGATAATTCCTACAGATTAGTGTGCTAAACAAAAGAGCCAGTCCAATTCAGTGTTGGTACTTCTCAATAGATTTCATACGACATAACATTTAACCATTTGCAATTTGATATCCTTCCTAAATCGCAACATGAGTCAAGTAAAGTAACTAGGGTGTGCTCAACTGGCAACACCCTTTGCTACCTGAAAGGTAGTGTCGAAGTGCTCACAAGGCACGGTCTCACAATTTGGGTACGCCTTCTTTGCTGCCGCTTCACTGTACGCCCCAGCGCAACCCTGAATTAAGCACCATAACCAAACTCCCATAAAATTATCCGAAACGCACAACACAAGCACAGTCGTAAGGAAACTGAAACAACACCCGTGAGACGCGTTTCGTCGAGCACCTACCTGGTAGGCAACCTTGAGCCCCTTCCCGTCCGTCTCCATGACGTCCGCGCTAGTGAGCGGCCCTTAACACATAAAAAAAAACATGCGTAGAGCACAAATTAGCACCAGGTCATCCAAAATTAGCTAACGCAAGGGCCGCCGCGAACGCGTCACTTACGAGGCAGCCAGTTGGGATCGCGGGCGCCGGGTACGGTGGGGGCGGAGACAGGCGCGGGCGGGCGACGCAACCCGTTAACGTCCACAGAGTCGACGCCGTCCGCAACCGTTAACCGAGGCGGCGAGGTCGGAGAGATGGAGATGGAATTGGGGTTGGGGTTGTCACCGTTGGTGGCGCTGCATTTGAGAGAAAGGCGGCGAGGGGGCGAGAACGGAGCGGCGCTGGCGTTGGCGGAGCGGACTCGGGAGGGGAGGTAGGGGATCCGGAGGCAGGCCGTGGGCGCCATTGCCGCCGCCGCGCGAAGCTCGCAAGAGTCTTAATGGCTCCCCACCTGGTCCGCAGTTCACACGAGACGAGACGAGAGGACGCGGAGCAGAGTCGTGCGGATTTTTCCTCCCTTTGCCGGGACGAAGATTTTCCTTATGTTTTCGTTGTCGGGTCCCTCAACGCAGACGTAGCCGGAGGTTTGCCGTTTCAAGGAACAACCAACCGAGCAACGGAGAAGTGAGCTGTCCATCAATGCGGCCCACAAGAAAATGGTTACAGGCTTTAGGCTTACGGCCCAGAATATTCCCAGCATGAGCCAGTCAGTCTAGCCCAGCACAACAATTCAGGCTCGTCCTAGCTTTGCAGCCCATTCACATGTGCTGTTTTAACTCTCGTCTCGTCAGCTCGTCGCCCGTCGGCCGTGGGGAACGAATGATACTCCTACCTGCCAAAAGATAATGCGAACCGATACATAGAATGTCCCTAACTTCACTAATCTGTCTCTCCCACGCGGAGATGTGCTTCCAAGGTACTAAATGCCTTGGTAGTGGCTTGAATATAGGTGCTCTTTAGTTGGCCTGTTTTGTGCTGTGATCCAATCCCACCGCGAATGAATTGCGTTATTTATTGTTTGTTTGCCGAGCTGTGTGATCAGTTGCCAGGGAATCTGTTACGGGGCTTCAGCGGTAAGCGTTTCCGCTCGAGTCCGGTAATGTCGCGACGAGAAAAATAACTACCTCGCGATTTACTGGCCAGAACCAAACAAAAACGGTTCCAATTCCTAAATCTAAATAGCGGACATTCGGACTCTATTTCTTTCATTCTTGCTCGAGCCGGATGATGAAAAATCATCATAGCGGCTACCGCTACCCCTACCGCTACGACATAACAGCTTGAAGTTCGGTATCCTATTTGACGTAGCAAGCCGCCGTAGCGGTTATTATTTGATGGAGCAGTCTGTTGTAGAGCTCTAAATCCAAAACATAACTAGTTTATTCTTAATTGAAGACATATCTAATCCTGAATCAATTCATTAAATATAATTAAGCATCTACTTACACTATTTAAGTTACATGTTTATTAGTGTATCATTAGTTTGTATTTAGTTGATTCGTTAATGTGTAAAAACTTCATTTTTTAACATATAAATATACCTAAATTATATGAGATTATTAGGTAATGTTTTTAAAACTTAGCGTCAGCGTAGACGTCAATCCGCTAAAGAGCCGCTATTCGTTGTTTGTTATCTTGATGTTTCCTGGCAGAATAATAGAAAGTTCAGCTTCGCAATCATGACCTCGATTTCTAAGCCTCCCTTGTTCCAATCGCCCGGGCAACACTGTACTGCTAGTAGTACACATCAGTTAGTTGTTAGGCCGGGTTCCTCATCCATTAGCCTATTTTTCTGTCAAAAAAATGGCATTTGCACGCTTGCACCATCAGGTTGTACAGTAAACTAGTGTTCAATCCTGCATCGAGCCGCCAAGCCTCGACCTTGTCTTTTTGTAAGGCCCCCCTGCTTAACGGTAAGCGTATCCCGTCGGGCACTAATTAAGGAATCCCAAGCTTGTCGATCAACATTTTGGCCTCACATAGTGAAAACTGGTGGTTGCGAGTAGCAATTCTAATCGATGTTATTGATGTGATCCTGATGTCTAATTTATTCAGCAGGGTTACTGAGTGTGTGTATTATTCGGAATTTCTGAAAGCGCGTAGCAGCTTAGATGGACTAGTGCTCGTTATTACTGGTGGTCTTGTGCCCGACCCCTTGTTCGACGAATCAGAACACGGCCTTTCCGACCATTGGATGACACAGAGTTCCACTCTATCGCTTCAAACCATTTTGCAGTAACCGTGTCGTGTAGACGGGCACTTCCACTCTTTCCTCTTCTGAACTGTTCCGACCACTCGATCAACCTCTTCACTGTCGCAAGACAGAGTAGTTGAGTTTCAAAAAAAAGACAGAGTAGTTGCCATCGCCATCTCGGCGATCACATCCACTTTTCAGTGAGAAAAGAACATGAGACAATGGTTAATTCCAGGAAGTTTCAGTCTCCGTACCCGTTTTTTTCCCCTCAGTCTAGTCTTTCTCTTCCTCACCCTTATTTTCATCACCGTGCTTTCTCATCTGTATGTATTTCCACAAACTTCGTACGATCGTATCAACGTACGTGCGTACACGTGCTGCACAAGAAGAAAGAGCCCTACAGATCCCTCACGACGGGGCACCCGAGAGAGACGGGTCGTCCGTCCATGCCCGGCCGAGCTCAACGACCCACTGCGTGGAGTCGGGAGTCGGCTCGCAGGATGTCAGAGTCCCCCGTTCCATTTCCACACGTCGCCACTGTGGTGGACGACGACGACGACGACGCGGGCGGTCAAAAGACACACCGCGCCAGAGCCAGACCACATCATCAGCCCGGGCCCAACAAACGGCCAACACCACCCGTCGCCCGTCCCCGTCCCACGTCCAATCGGCCAATTTGCCAATCCGGCAATCCCTCCCGCCCGCCGCGCGCCGAGGCCCCTGACACGGTGGCCCAGTGTAGCGGCACAGCGCCCCTGCCCCCACCCATCAGCCGAACCGCGTGCCACCACGACGCCGGTTATCCGACCGGGGTTGGTGCGCGTCCTCGTTTGACCGTGGAAACGCCCTGCCCGCCTTCGGATCCGAGCAGCTTCTCCCATCAGCGCCGTCCGCAGCAGCAGCTGTGGCCAATGGCCCTGTCGCGCGTCACGCAGAACTGCAGAAGTCACCCTCCCGCTCACTTTCTCGTTACCTTCCTCAGCTGGAGTCCGGCCAGGTCGGGGGCAGAGCACCCGGCAGCAGCAGCAGCAACGATCGAGGCGTGCTTGCGCTTGTGCTTCAGCCGCCCCAAGCCTTTTATAAATCCCACGCCTGCGCTTCCTCTTTTGACAAATCGGTCGCGAGGAGAGAAAGATAAAGTCAATTTGCCTGATTTGGTTTGCTGCTTGTGACCCTGTGTGTGAGGAGTGAGCCGGGCCGGGTCTCCCTCTTCTCCGTCCGTCGAGGGGGAATAAGCCAGCCTGCTTGCCAGGGGCCTCTCTCCTTCTCCGGAGGAAGACGATGAGCGGAGGAGGCGTGGATGGAGCTCCGGTCGCCGAGTTCCGGCCGACGGTGACGCACGGCGGCCGGTTCCTGCAGTACAACATCTTCGGCAACCTGTTCGAGATCACGCATAAGTACCAGCCTACCATCATGCCCATCGGCCGCGGCGCCTATGCGATCGTCTGGTACGTTCTTTCAAGCTTTATTTGAGTTTTAGGCATGACTGATTTCTTGGGAAATTGCAAAAGATGATCGCCGAGTGTTAGGATTACTACTAGTTTAATTAATGGATGATGATGGTCATGGATTGATTGGACCTGGACCACCAATAGATTCTTACTTTAAATCTGTAGATACAGTATAGCAGTTGAGCTAGCGGTTTGGTTAATCTACTAGTGCAAGCAGTGGTTGGCGAGTTATGGAATCGAATGAACACCTACCTCGCCTTTTAGGAAAGTATTTTTGGGAAATCATTATGGGTGGTTGATTGTAATTCTTCTGAAAATAAAAAATCTGTACGGTCGCGCGCAGCTCGGTGATGAACTTTGAGACGAGGGAGATGGTGGCCATCAAGAAGATCGCCAACGCCTTCGACAACCACATGGACGCCAAGCGCACGCTCCGGGAGATCAAGCTGCTGAGGCACCTCGACCACGAGAACGTAAGCAAGCACAAACTGTCGCCGATGTCTGCCCCCCATTTGGGTTTTGGGTTTTGGGGATGCCTGACTGACAAACACATATGGAATGAATGAACATATCATAGGCATGAGGGACGTGATCCCACCGCCGATCCCGCAGGCGTTCAACGACGTGTATATCGGCACGGAGCTCATGGACACGGACCTCCACCACATCATCCGCTCCAACCAGGAGCTCTCGGAGGAGCACTGCCAGGTAATTAATTAAGTCACTGCTAGTTATTAGCAGATGCAGAAGAAACAAACATATGGCGTCGCCATCAGCCTTGCCTAATCTTGGTGCGTGTGGTGTCGCAGTACTTCTTGTACCAGATCCTTCGCGGGCTCAAGTACATCCACTCCGCCAACGTGATCCACCGCGACCTGAAGCCCAGCAACCTGCTGCTGAACGCCAACTGCGACCTAAAGATCTGCGACTTCGGGCTGGCGCGCCCGTCCTCCGAGAGCGACATGATGACGGAGTACGTGGTGACCCGGTGGTACCGCGCGCCCGAGCTGCTGCTCAACTCCACCGACTACTCCGCCGCCATCGACGTCTGGTCCGTCGGCTGCATCTTCATGGAGCTCATCAACCGCCAGCCGCTCTTCCCCGGACGGGACCACATGCACCAGATGCGCCTCATCACCGAGGTAGGGTACCATTCCTTTCTCCTGTTCCTAGATAGTAGTTTGTAGGAACAAATTAAACAACAAGCTAAGTGCGGAATTGACGCCGCCCGCCTGGTCTGGTCGCTCGTCGCCGGCATGCATACAGGTGATCGGGACGCCGACGGACGATGAGCTCGGGTTCATCCGGAACGAGGACGCGCGCAAGTACATGCGCCACCTCCCGCAGTTCCCGCGGCGGCCGTTCGCGAGCCTGTTCCCGCGGGTGCAGCCCGTCGCGCTGGACCTCATCGAGCGGATGCTCACCTTCAACCCGCTGCAGAGGATCACAGGTCAGTCCAGCTGAGTCGCCTCGCTCGGATTGTGTGGTCTACAGCTAGCTAGCAGCTTGTTTTTCTTTTCACCATGTGCAACTGCTGCGTGCGGCTGCTGAATCCTCAACTCCGCACGTGTTCTTTTTCTGTTCTGGTGCCGTGTTGACATGACAGTTGACTGTTACTAGGAGCAAGCACTATCGCATTAGCGTCGGTAGTCAAACTGCCACATTTCCAGAGAGGAGTTGATCCTAGCAGTATGGCGGCACAGCCATCAATTCGTCGGTCTAAAAAACTTCAATTCGTCGGTCTAAAAAAGAGGCATGCCAATATGCCACGACAATAGCAATATGCCATTCGTGTGGTTTGTCCGCCCAATTTTGGGTGTTGGACTGGTCTGGTTAGGAGCATATATGCAGATAAGTACGCAGAAACAAAATGGGATGATAACGGAAAACCGGGCGTCACTTCTGTTCATTCTATGACCAAATATAATAGTGGTATCACTGATATAGGTTTCAACCGACGGAACACTACCGCACTGCGCTTGCAAATATATGCAGTTAAGATGCCGATCGATAGAAAATTTACCTCAGGGACAAAAGAGAATTGTACAAAAATCCTGCTCGCACTTCCTACAAGACAAAACCTACTTCGCACATTTTATTAAATGAAAAACTAGGCTCTATAAGTACTTGTTTCTTCTTCTGCATGCGTTTCCCAATTCTTATCGTGCATCCAGGTCATCAAAGTTGTACTCGCTGTGGACTGTAAAGCTTTCTCCATATGCATCCAAATCCTTGCTGTTAACTCCTCCCTTTGCATTATTTTGGGGGCTGCTGTTTTGACCCATCATTGGCTTTGTAGCCTCCTCCATATCGCTTTTGCCGAAGTGACGATGACGGCTATGTATATACAAAAAACAAATGTTTTAAGATGAAAAAAAAAACAAAACAAAGGTTGTAGATAATGTTTAGACTCCTCTACTGGCAGGCAGCTGTCTAGACCAGCGGAGTTTACTTCAGAGACTGCTCTACACGTTTCAGATTAGCAGAGTTTTTATTTCCTTCTTTTTCTCCGTTGGTTTTAGACTAGCATATACTAGTATAGTTACACAATGACTGATTTCATTCTATCAGTTTTCTCACCGAGATCTGCTTTGCCATGCAGTTGAAGAGGCGCTTGAGCACCCGTACCTTGAGCGGTTACACGACATCGCCGACGAGCCCATCTGCACGGAGTCATTCTCCTTCGACTTCGAGCAGCAGGCTCTAACAGAAGACCAAATGAAGCAGCTGATATTTAACGAGGCTATCGAACCAATTTCCGATATTAGATTGGATATAATATCTTTTTAGATGTATGGTTCCTCGTTTATGCTCGTTGTTTGTAAATAGGCGTAAGATTGAAGAGCCGGGGTAGACTGAACATTGCATTTGTTTGTTTCCTGATGTTCGAGCCCACCATACTGTCTGGCTGTCTGTAAGGCTGTGTAATCTGTTGCAGCAGGTTTCAGGCGTTCCTGTAATGAGTTGTACCAAGAATAAAAGGTTTGGACTCTGGGTCATGTTTTTGGGCAAATGGACATGCAGAATCACAATTTTGTCTGCCGAATTAGCTAGAGCAGCTCTTCTTACAGAGTGATGCAGATGCGCCTTGAAACCCTAGAGTCAAGTCCTCTGGAGGTTGAACGAGCTCGAATGAAATATAGGAAAAAAAAATTCTTGTACTAGAATTATCCATCCCAGCTATACAGTACTCAAAATATTACTTTACAAATATAGATTTATTGTTTTACCTTTGATTACATAATTTTTTTTGAAAAAAAGGAATATTATTTTATCCTTTCCCTAATCCCCTAGATTCATTAGAGCATCTCCAAGAGACTCTCCATATCCTTCCTAAATGCTAGGAATAGAGAGTTTAGTAAAAAACTATCCTTCAACAGTTTATCTAAATGGTCATCTAAGTATAGTCATCCTCTATTTCGGATTTTTCGCTAGCCAAATATAGAAGACGAGAATGACTCTTTAGAGTGCGTGGGATATAGAAAAGCTGTTGGAAAATGAAAAGATATACAAAGCGACTTTTATGCAAATGACTCTCTAAATAGTAATTTAGAGAGTGAAATTTAGAAAGACTCTTGGAGATGCTCTTAGAAAGCATTAGCATAGACACATCTAATGGCTCCCGACCCCTCCTCATTGACGCCTCTCAACGTCTTCCTCATATATGCGCACAAATCATAGGCACAAGTAACGATTCCTAACGTCTCCCCAACCATAATAAAAAAATTCTAAATTCTAAGTTGAATTTGTTCATCTTTAATAGAAAATATACTAATGTCTACAATAATACAATATCAAATAAATGCATAAAAAATGAAGGTATATCTATTCTAATAACTTTAGCTGGATGTATTTTAGAGCTTCAGATATTTTTATAAATTTGCTCAAAACTAAAAATGTTTTACATAAAACAAAACTGAAATACCAAACAATTTAAAACCCAGGAAACAATCATTAATGCATCCTATACATAATATATATTGAGAAGTATTGACAGTTGCGTAGAGCATATAGGAAAAACTAGGACGAGGCCAGTATTAGTAGCGTCATTGATAAACCAGATTACATTGTGAAGTTCAAATAATTTTATTAGAACTCTAGCTAAGTAGCATCGATGGTAGCGTTCACAATAACAATCGTTGTAGAGGTAGGCTGGAACTTAGCACTCGCGGTTGCTTTTGTTGGGGCGCTATTTGTTGGGTAGAGTGGATGGTTACAATGACAATGCGAATGGCTCAGGTGATAATAAAAATATTGAGACTTTGTTTAGTTCCCCATAAAACTCAAAATGGTTCTTCATTTTACAAAATAGAACTAAACACTATCCAAAATAGTTGACAAAAATTGGTTCATTTCCTATTTTGTATTTTAGACTCAAGATACCATAATAAGGAAATTTTTACATTGGTCATTGGAATCCAAAATAAATCAAATTTTGATTGGAACTAAATAACCCATCAAAATATTTCGCATTCTAGATTTTAAAATCCAAAATAATTGAGATTTTGGATTTTGGATTTTTGTTGGAACTAGACAGGGCCTGAAATGATTATTTTAACCATGATAAAAACTAGATTTTGGAACATCTTTGATAGGACCAGAACCTTTATTAAGGTTAAAATACCCAGTCCTGTATAGAATAGAGAGAATGAAGAATGTGACAGTGTGTGCTAAGTACAATGCCTCTAAATATCGGCATTGGACCATTGGTTGAAGATAAGTCGAAGGATTGGATGAGCCTAGTATCTCTAACGTTGCCAGTTATGCCAAATAAGAGCGAGGACATCTTTCCTTGGGCATAAATAAGAACGCTTGATTTGCCTTATGGATCAGTGGAACAAATCTGATATGTTACTCTTCTGGAATCCAGCAAAAATAGATGATACAACATGCACCGAACAGATCCAGAACACGCAGCGCACACAAGCTGTGAACCGAACCAACGTAAACCAGATACAGGCAAAGTAACAAAAACATACTGCAGCCATAAGATCATAGATCTAATAGTTTCAGTTGCATACAGCATCAGAGTCTAGGCAAATGGACAATGGGTTCCCATTCAACCATAGACAAAGTACCAAGAACAGCACAAGGGTTCAACAGCGACAAATTTATTAGATAAGACACTAGACAATCTGCTGGTTCACTCTGACTCCAGATGCAAAAGATCACACGATTCCATACAGGCAGCAGTTTGTTTCACTCCAGTCTCCAGGATAGGAGCCATTTAAGCATCAGCAAACCTGCATTCCAGAATAGTAGCATATCAGAATTGTTCCACTGATCAAGCATAAATTGTGCAATTAATGGTTACTCACCCCAGTTCGGAGAGCTTAAGGTGGGCCTCTTTGTAGTCATCAAAGAATGCTTTCTCATCCTACAAGGCACAAAATAATCAGTACTTGTCTCCCTACATATCTCCTTACCCTGGATAACAATGACGAGGACACACCGCAGCATATTTCTCCACAAGAGGGCGGAAGGCAGGATCGCTCAACAGGGCTTTGTCACTTGGGAGCTGAAGAAGGCCCTCCTTGTCACCACTCAGAAGTTCCCTACGGAAATAGTTCAGGAGATATGGGATATCTATAAATTTCTAGTATAGCATTCAGCTGCCAAGGAATGACATAACAAAGATAAACAAATCATGAATATTTCTGAACTAAAACCAGTTGATTTTCAATAGTAAACAAGACACAGACTCACTTGAAGTAAGAGTTGTCAAAGACCAAAGGGTTTGAAGTCCAGGCCCCCTCGAAACCAGACCGCTCTTTGTGGCACCTTCCCTAAGAAAACCTCAAAGAAAACTAGATCAGCGAAGCATACATGTTACATTGCCAAATCCAACATGAGTGGACAGTAACAAACCAAGGTGTGGCCACCAGAGAGGGCAACAATGTCCTGATCACTCAAGCCCATCTGCTTGCCAAAGACTTGCCTCAGGTGGTCAGAACCTGGTTAAAAAACAGCAAGCTGGGAATCAGAGTCGGTCCTCGTGTCAATAAAATTGACATCAGAGCTTTGAAAGACACATGGTGAATATAACCCAGCATTCATGACAACCGTAGCGAAGATTAGAGATCTACCCTTAGTGGCATCAGGAAGGCGGCCCTCAGGTGGTGGCTGAGGCTTGTCCTGAAAAAAAAAACAAGAAAATATGTAAATTATCAATTTTTTACAGTGACAAACACTGATGACGAGGCATGAAACAAACAATACTATTGGTCAGTCATGCCTATCTATCTCCATAGGAAAAAGAAAGAAAAAAAAGGATAGAATTGAACAACTTTATCACCTAATGTGAACTAATTGTCACCAACACATTGCAAGTCACCAAATGTTGTGACCCAACACATTGTAATGACAAATCAAGGGTAAATAGTATCAGCTTTGGACACCATCCGTTTGCGTTCTCTGCATAATGCACATCGCCACTCAGGGTAAGGCAACAAGAACTATCTAGACAGCATGAAAAGCTGAAAAGCCTAGACTCACACCATACAACACACAGGCTCATACCCAATAACATACTCTGAAAAATTCAGTGCATCCAAGAACACAAGTGGACCTCCACAATAAAGAGACAAAGACCTATGATATGGTATTGTATTGGCCAACAGATATATGTATAACAGGATAAGGGCACACTGGTTCAGAGACACAATTATATCATACCATGTCACTTTTCACATGTTCCATTCAACACAATATATGCGCAAGATGACAAGAATCCAACACGTAGCATCAAATAAGTATATATCATCATTCAAAGCAATAAAAAGTTTGATGGAGAATACCAATACATGACAATGACAGATTATTTTTCCACGATAAATCCAGCATTTCAACAGTACTTTACACAAGGAAGGCTATATGGACATTGTCTAATTGCAAACATTAATGGAACACTTGTTAGAAACATGTTCTAAAAACATATAATTTTGATAACAAGTTACTAGTGACATCCTTTCTCAGACAAGAATTAAAGTTACTCATAGGACTCTCCTATCACATCTATAAGAGACAAGGAATGAATGAGTACAGACAAACAACAAACTAAACACATACTGAAAGCTGCATCTCATAGTATTGACGAACATTACAGTAAACCGCTGAATTATTTTTACAGCCCAAGGACCGACCATTCGAAGATGATATTATATATAATATAGGATAATAATATAATCAAAACCTAAACTAGTGGCCACGACAAGCCAAAACAATGAACCAACAAAGCAGAAAGATGCGTGCACACAGATCTGAACAACAAAGGTTACAGGAAAATAAAGGTTAGCTGCAGCGATAAAATCACGAGCCAGGAATAAATGGTTATTGCTAACTACTACCAAACAGATGATAAAACGCAAATAGATCGGTACCAAACAGATGATAAAACGCAAATAGATCGGTAGTAGTAGTTGGAGTAAACAACCACCATCTCACTAAACGACCTTCACACCTTCAGACCCACCTCCTCGGAGATTTCGAACAAGAGCTTAAACCCTGGCTAAAACCCCAACGGCAGTTAAAAAAATGGATGAAAAATCTCACCTCCCTACCGGGGTGGAAGGGGATCTCAGGCCCACCGGTGACCTCCACAGCCACAACTCCCGCAAGCTGCAAAAGGAGCAGACAGAGAAAGATACACGGTCAAAACGCACATCCAATCGGGCAGATCGAATCATCCAACCAGTTCGATGCGAGATCGGGGACCGACCTGGTAAAAATCAGCGTAAGAGATGTTGGGGAACTCCTCCTTGATGGGCTCGAGCAGCCGCACCGCGATGTCCAGCCCGGCGTTGGCGCCGTGCGCCAGTTCCGCCGGGTTCTTCATCGTACCGAAAGGACCGCCGGTCTTCGAGGACACGTCGAACGTCCCCGCGGAGTGCCACCTGCGCGATCAAACGGAAAACCCTAGATCAGGCGACCGCGACCGAAAAAAACTCCCCCACAGAGATCTAGAAACGCGCGCGCAGGGGCGACGGGAGGTAGGTGGAGGGAAGGCTTACGCGAGGCGGAGCATGAGGGGTGCGCAGCTCTTCTCGGCGATGAGGGCGCGGAGCTTTTGCCTGGCCTTCTCGACGGCCTCGCTGTACTCGGCGCTCACGGTCGGGTAGTTCTTCGCCATGGCTGCGAGGAGCAGAGCTTCGAATCGGAGAAATGAGCTGTGACGCGGCTGAGGGAGGATCACAAGAGCTGCTGGGGGCAAATGGCCGCCACGCTCCCCGGGGGTTTATATTGCGACAACCGAGTGGGCGGAGGAGTTGCTAGTAGGAGAAAAAAAAAGGAAGCTTCTCGTAGGATGCATCGCGGCCGTCAATCCGAGCGATCGTGGGGCCAGAATGGATGTAAATTTGGACAGACATGATTGGGCCGTGTGGCCTGCCAACGCTGCCATTTGGGCTCATGAGATTTCAATAATTTACCCTTGCAAAATGGATACTGCCTCAGTACCAAAATAACTGTTGTTTTAGGTTTTCATATCACAAGTTTAACTTGATTTATATAAAATATGTTCAATATTTATATCTTTAAATAAATTTGTTAAAAAAACTAGATAAAAAGATCATTTCAATAATACGAGTTATTTAACATAAATATTTATATATTTTAATATATAATTGTCGACATTTATTTCTCGGGAAGCGAAAAAAACAGTTATTTTGGGAGGTTAACGGCGACGGTTCATGGCTTCACGGAGGCGTGAGGCGCGCGGTTGGTGGCCGGTGGCCCTGGCCTGCAAAAATAACAAGAGCAAGTACAATAATTGACTTATAGCCAAACAAATAATGATGTGGTGGAAAGAGAAGAAGAGAGAGATAAGAGTCTGGTCCCATGCAAACACTAAGTTGGACACGGAAGCATAGGTAGTAATGGGTCCAAGTAGTAAATATTGTGAGGAGGAATAGGAAAAGGAAATTTTTTACAGTCAAGTAAGAGACAACTTATTATATAACTTGACTCTTATAGTTTGACTTATAGCTAAACAGACTCTATTATTGAACTTGCTCTAACGCCGGCCACTATTCTCGAGCAGAGTGGCACCGGCCTGGTCTATCCTATTCCTATCTCACGCACTGTTCAGTGTCCACCGCCCGCAAGCGGCAACGGCAAGCCGGCCATGAATTATGGCCGTCCTTGCGATGTTTACTGGCAAATGGTACACGGTACACCGTATAGTGCCCTTGCCGTGAACGTGGTGGAAACGATCAGACGACCAGCAATGGGTACACCAGACCACAGGCACAGATTCGTTTCTCCTCCAGAAGCTTTGGTCCAAATTTTCATCCCCTCGTGATCCTTTTCTCACGCACAACTCAGAAGCTTGTTCTCATTTTCTCTCTTTTTTGTATTCAAACAAATAGGACGAGCAACAAATGAATGTTTGCAGCAACTCTTGAACGAGCATAATAGATGGAAAGAAACAAAATAGAGTAGCTGCAACTTCCACCGGCTGCTTTCAATTCATTCATACTACAGTAGTCCGTAGTAGTTATGGAGCTACAACCTACAACAACAGCAAAGCTGCAACGGCAGCAAGTGAAGACGAACATTGCTGGAGCCTGCAGCTGCCGCTCTGAATTCTCACCTGGCCTCCGAAATTCCAAGATTTCCCGTCACATCAAATTTCTATTC
Organism: Microstegium vimineum; assembly: GCA_022036555.1. NCBI lineage: Eukaryota > Viridiplantae > Streptophyta > Magnoliopsida > Poales > Poaceae > Microstegium > Microstegium vimineum. The sequence goes on along the minus strand of CM039139.1, from coordinate 7,897,430 downwards.
TCCGTCACATTAAAATACTGGCATATATATAGAGTACTAAATATAGATGAAATAAAAAACTAATGCCACATTTTTGTTGTACTTTGCGATACGAACATTTTAAGCCTAATTAATCAATATTTAAACAATTATTACTAAATAAAAACAAAAATGCTACAGTATAATGTGACAAGTGTTACAGTATTTTTTTTTTACCCTTTTTTACCATCTAAACACCCCCTAGACCAAAAGCCAAAACCAAAGTGCACGATCAGCCATTCCAGCAACATGGTGCCCATACATCACGATTTTCAAATCAAAGCAGCCTGATCAGAATATGACCGTTTGGTGCTAGAGGTCTTGAAGACTGTCGTTTGAACGCACAACGCGAGCTCAAAGATACTCCCTCCGTCATATTGAAAATGTCGTTTAAAAAACGTGTCTGTGAGAGAAATACGGTCTTCTAATGACACTTCTAATGGGACGGAGAAAATATCTTTGTGTTGATACAAAAAGCGTCAGATCCGCGAACACTTCGACCTTATACCCGAAATCGATATCCAAGGTGTGCCAGTCGATTTGACCAGTTAATCGACAAGGACGATAACTAGAACAACGATGAACGAGACAACGACGATGCGCCCGGACGTCAAGGCTCAGATTGCTCAAAACGCGGAACTTGCAAGGTTGACAGAGATCTTGTAGATGTAGCCTGTCGAAACTTGTAAAAACTCGTAGATAAACTAGGGCTAGTACGATAAAAGTAGAATCGCTAGAAAAAGTAGATGAAAATAATAGATGTATTTGATTGACTATGTATATATTCTTTTACAGCATCCCTAGGTACCTATTTATACTCCGGCAAAGGGATTTGTAGATAGATACGACTCAAAACTACCTAAACAAAACTCCTATTTTTAAGGAAATAAATGACTCGTGCAAGAGTCGGACTCAACCATAACAGCAATACCTATTTTTAAAGAAATAAAATGATTCGTGTAAGAGTCAAACTCAAACTTATAAAACACTGGCATAAAACCACAAGTTTCCTTATCTGTCCTCTCTTCGATGAAACTTTGCATCGGCAGACTTCTCTCATTCTGTAGCCTTCCCCTAACGCCATCGACAACTGTATGCTGACATCAGCTACGTCATCCTGCGCCCATCGGCAATATTTCCTTATCGGCAACATCATCCAATCGACAATACCTCATTCCTATTGACAATTTTCTTTCATCAACCAACCCTTATCGGCAATAACTCTTTATACTTCATCATTGACGCCCCAGTTTTACTTTCATCGGCAATCTTGACCGATGACTTTCCGATGCCGATAGAACACGACTAACTATTAGAGTGAGTCTTAGCTTATTTGACACATGCTGAAAAACGGTGTCAACACTTTGTGAAGAAACTTCGTTCCAGTTTTAGTCAGACATGCAGGGTGAGTCAGACATGCAGGGTGACTCGGTGCTGGTGGCAAACCAATGCAACCCAAAGTCCAAAGATGGGTTGAATTGAACCGGGGAGATCAGTGTGCAAGCTTTAACTCTCTATAAACTGCGGTTAGTGCGTGGAAAACACACGATTGTCCTGACTTCACCTATCGCCTCAAATCAATCCATCACAGTCGCCGTAGGGGAAGATTAGGGATTAGGGTTTAGGAGACGATCGAGCGACCGGGCAAGCATCTTATCCGAGCCGAGCCGGCTTAAAAAATATATAGGGCCTGTTTGGCAGGGCTCCTGCAGAGGAGCCGAAGCCGTTTTGGAGGAGCCTCAATTTGGGGCTCCTCCAAAACAGCTTCGCCTTCTCTGCTTTTTACTAGAAAACGGCTTCTTCGTAAAAATGAGAGAAGCCCTGCCAAACATGCCCATAGTAGCCCATCGTGCACCCACTGACCCACCTCACCCCACGCCACGGGCCACTGGGCCACCACGGGCCCCATTTGACGCTGCTGGCCTGCTGCCTGGAATCCGCACCAACCGCATCAAATGCGCCCACGCACCGCGACAAAGGATAAATGGCACCGGCGCGGCGGTGATTCGCGCGAAACTGACGGTGATGGCGACTTCCCATGGCAGATTCCGGCGGAAATTGTTTTCTTTTTCTTTTCCGGCAATTCCACTCGGGGGTGGATCCCACGTCGCGCGTTACGTGGTCTGCTTTGCGGGATTCGCGACGACGGCTCGCGCTAGCCGCCACCTTTGTTTGCTTCCTCTGGATGGCGATCGGCGAAAGGCTCCTCCAATCACCCCAGTGCGAGCATGCCGTGATAAATTTTGCACGGTATTCTTTTTTTTTGCGAATAATTTTGCACAGTGCAATGGGCCAATGATTATGTTTTGTACCGGTTCCACCTCACGAGCGTTGGTGGGCAGGCTTGACAAGCAGGCCGAAGTGCGTGTGAGCTTTGCAGCGAACCACGATCTTACATGGCCTCGCTAGAAAGAAGCAAGACATCTGGAGGCCCAACTAGAGCACCCAAACAGCGGCGGAAATAAAATTTGGGCCTGTAATGGACGCTACTCCTTGCTAGGCAAACAAAATACAGTAGAACCGAGCCCAAGGCATGTCCTGATTCCTGAACACTCAGCCAAAGCGTAACCAGACAATCTTCTCACCTGACGCAAGCAATGACGAAAGATGGTGATGACTGATGGGTGACGACGGGCAACGAGTGGTTGGAGTCAAGCCAAAGTCCACGCAAAGTGAAAACCGGAAGCCAGAAACGTGCAGGCGTGTGAGCTGTACTATCCACTATGCAGCAGATTACCTTAACGCCCAATCCAGTGGTGCGCGTGCTCGTGAATATTCTATTCATCTATTACTATAGTACTACCAGCATCCGGAGCTGAAGCCAATCGACCGAGCTGCCATCTGGAACAAAAAAAGATGCTCGAGATGGATGGGTGCACACTGGAAATCTTTTTGTTGTTCAAGATCCTATGCGATTCGGTTCTTGGTTCAGTCCGAAGACTTCCCCCGCACGAGCGAGTGAGCAGGCGCAAACCCATTCGTGTGCACGTTTACGTGGTAGAAAAGTAATCGACATGCCGACTACTACTATAGTGTGCAAATGAAAAACTTTGTGGAAGGATTTAGTGCGGAACGGATAAGGGCGACGCCGCCGGCAGTCGCTTTAAGCCCCAACTGCCCAATCGAATATGCTTCTCTTGAATATATATATTCGTTCTTCTTTTGGGGGAAATAAAAAAGAATACCGTGGCTAATTACTCATCATATCTATGTCCAGTACCAACAACTAGTATAATGCCCGTGTTAACGTCACGGCTTCATTTCATAGATACACATGAAAACAATCAAACGCGACCTGTGCTAACGATACGGTAACATTTAATAATGCAAATCAAACAACCAATAAAATATATCTCCAATGGAAAAAAGAATCCATGAACAATAAAATGAGATGAGAATAAAGTATATTGCCAATAGGAAGAACAATAGGCCATCTAGAAGATTTTGCTCAGAACTTCTGATTTCCTTCGGTTATCGAAACATCAAGAGTTCCTAACATGGAACAAACATTTTATCAAATCTCTTGCAAAATACACCACTTGTGCAAAATACATCAGTTGTGTTGTGTCTCACTTATCTTGGCGAATCTTGGCAGCAGCCAGCAGCAACTCAATTGTCATAAATGCTGCCCAAAGTTATTCTTTTTTTTAATGTAATTGCACCAAACCTTCATTGCAAAATTCTAAAAATTTATGAGCATACTATGACCTCTAAACCTACAGGTTTCTTATTAGGTAAAACCATAGGGGTAAACACCCTCTCAACTTATCTGAAATCACCTGATCACATATTTCCAGCGCTAAAAAACAACTTCATATCAGGAGTTCCAGAGCTCCTCTAAATATCTATTTTTCTAATCTAGAATATATATTTCATTGCTACAAGTACAATATGCTTTAAATAAATTGCAGTGTACTCAGAAGGTAAAATAAAATGCATGCAGGAACATAATACAGACAGAAGTTTACTTCTCTTAAGGAGATGTGTGAATGTGAGATCTTCCTCATCTTTATTCCTCTTTCCACAAGGAAAGCTCGAGCTGTCCTCGGCCTTCCATCCCTACTGAGATCAATTTTGATGTACCTAGGTGTCCTCTGCTTTTTTGCTATCAAAAAAGTAAGCATTAAAATAAAACTGATATCAAGATTGTTGAACGATTCATTTTTTAAATGAGAATTTTATCTAGTCCCCACTAAACCAATCTAATCACATATGTACACTCATAAAACTGTGTCATCTTCCTATTTTTGCCAGTGAAGTTATCTGGGCACAAGAATGTTCTTGCATTACCTCTATTTTACAGATATAAATCGACGAAGCAAGCAAAAACATCAAAACACTTAGTTGAATTGTATGTTTCACGCCATCACTCTAGTATGTTGTAGTAAAAAGCACAGCGCATGCAACAATGTCAAATCACAAGGCATGACCAGTCTGCATAATGATTGACCAATGCAATCATTTATCATTTTCCTAACTTGTTATCATTGGTAAAAAAAATTGGTTTCCTAACTTCTTTCAATATGATGAATTTTTGCTTTCCTGAAACAGTGAAACTAAAATTCAGAAGCCAAATAAATTAATATGTCAAATTACCAAACCTTGTGATGACCATATTCACTGCAGTAGCACACAAGTTTGTTGGCTCTTCTCACATGCCCATCGAAAGTTGGGTTTAATTTCAGCTAGAAAGAAGAAGAAAAATACATACTCGTACATGTGTGATCTGAAGCTTGATGCAAAATGCTGGTTTTGATGGGTGACCTCGGTACACAGTACGCAGTACACATTATCTATTATTATCACACGTACACCAATTAATTAAAGTTAAAAATCCACTATCAATAAGTGAATTTCCATAAAGAAGATCACAGGTTTCTGAATTTTCAACAGAGCTTACATTGCTGATGACGACCTTGAACAAATCATTGAGCTCTTTCTCCTCTCGTCCTTCTGCACACCGACGGCCACATCCATAGCAAACAAAAAGATAAAAAAAATATTAGAACAGAAATGCAATTGTGTGAGTGAATACCAAACATGAATGTAGTCTATTCATCCAGAAACGACTAAGCAGAAACATGGACTAATGCAGTTGAGGCAAAATTCATAGAAAAAACGCCTTTGGACAGTCATAGAAAAAACACCATGTGTCTATCTCATATCTCCTCAGTTTGATATTTGCGATATTTTCACCTTTGTGAATTCTTTATGTTCCAGCGCGCAAGCTAGCTGCATCAAGCTCCTCATGTCCTTGCTACCAGAATGATTGAGGTCTATTAGCCAAATATGCAAGAAATATTTTTGAATTGAATGCATAGAGAGCTCATGCCTCTAAACCAAAATTCAGATAATAAGGCTTCACATAACATTTAAGTGAAAATAATAAATGTATGATGAGTAATAACAATCTGTAGCATGCCTCTACATGTGATTCATCAATTTTACGTTTCTGGTGCTGTGTCATCTTTAAGCTTGTTGACTGAATAAATATCAAAAGATAAACATATTAAGCATCATCTTGCAAAAGCCGTGTAGTCCGTAAAAGTTACAGACATTGCTTCACCAAAATGTTGCCAATCAAATGGTGCTGCCACTGACTAAATGTGAAGAAAGTGGTATGGCTATTGTTAGTATGTATAGCAATAACAGTGTGTATTTCCCTTTACCTTAATTATCTTCTTCTTTCTCATCGACATCGGTCTCGACGGTATCAAAATGAAGCTTCTCAAGCTTAATCCACTCATTGAGTCTTCTATTGACTGTGAGTTCAAATCATTTAAGATATATGAGTTTACAATTATCAGATTAGGCTGTAGAAAAGGAAAATTATTTCACAATAACCAAACAATACTCACCCTGATTCCAGCGGGCGGTAACTAATGTCTACATCTGGAAAAAAACAGTAAAGCATTCCTAAGATTTTATTTAATTTAATAAAAAATAATAGAAATAAATAAAGTAATATGTAACATAGTGAGCAGAGTTGTAGCAAGAGCAAGATGATGTTTGGGAGCCTAGCAATTTCGGCAAAGCTCAAGTAACAGAACTCACGCAAAATCGAAAAAGCTAAGTTCACGAGATGCCAAGCAAGCATTATTAGGTCTGCATTCTGCAATAATATTTAGAGTGTAAAAGAGCAAAAAAAAAAAAGAACAATTAGAAGATCAGTAATGTAGAAAAATATTTAAATATTTAGTTAGTCTGTCATACCAATCAAAAGTGCCTTGTGTTTGGATCATAATTCTCCAAGTGCACATTGCACTATTGTAGCACATTAGAGATCAGCTGGCATCACGCATCAGCACTCGGCACTCGGCATCCTGCTTTTGCTTCCGACCCTCCGTTATCTCCTTCCAAGCCACGCTGCCGTAGCCGTAGGCCGCTTGATCCTTTGATGAGTCCATGGATCTCGATTGCACTGCAGCACCACCAAGGCACCAAGACGGTCGGGACCACACGACATCCACGGCGGCGGCGGCCAACGTGAGGAGGCGCGCGGCCTGCGGATTTTCCTCCCAGCATCCACGACCACGATGCAGGCGGCGAGTTCTCACGAGGGCGTCGTGAAGAAGAGAAGGAACGTAGGGATGTCAGCGTGGGGCGGCGTTACCTGATCTGGATCAAGACGGGGCTGGCTCGGCGGCCGAAGAGAAGGGTGTTGGAGGGTGCGTTCCGGCGGCTGCTTATGCAGGGGCAGCCGGGAGGAAGGGCGGCGCTGAGGCAGCGGGAGCGAGCCGTGATTGCGGGAGCCATAGATCGCACGGGGCGTTTCCATTTGCGCGATGATTGCAGGAGAGATCGCACGGGGCAGTTGCGCGAAACTTTTTTTATGCGCGTGTGAAGCTGGGCGGAAATGCGGCGGGTTTGAGGGGTGGGTGAGCCGTGGACAAACATTGTATGTGAAACCTTACATCTGATATTGATGTTTCGTGAGCCTTTGATTTTGATTTTTGAGAGGTAAATTTCTGTGTGTAATTTTCTGGGTACGAAGATTAGATCTCTTAGCGGTGGACGTTTGTGTGGGTGGACCTAGATTTATTTGAAAAATCTAATTATAATAGAGATAATAAACTTATATTCTCCTTATTATAAATAAAACAATAAAATTAGATTCTCCAAAGATCGAGTTTAGTTTAGTGCATCCTCTGTTCAAAGATGAACCACCACTACTCCCGGAACAGGTTCGCAAAAAGGGAGATATGATGGGGGGAAACAGTTCTGAGTTTTCTCCGTTGATGCACGCACGCATGATTTGAGATGCCGAAAGTCTGAAGGATACATTACACACGAATCCGATCGAGGCCGGGGAGACAGGAAAATCACCAGGTGTGGATCCATACGTTCACACAAGAAGAGCAAAGACGAGAGATCAGCGCATCAGGTGCAGCAAAGATAGAACATTCGCTCGCGCGGATGAGATTCAAATAGCTTAAGTGCGGCCCCATCGATTGATCCAGAATTATTTAGCACAAGTTACACTTTACACAGCCAAAGCAGCACAAGCGCGCGCACGGTCTAATCTGCACACCGCCACCATCTGCACGCTCGTCCTAGCTCCACCCCAAACACGACCCGCAGGCCGGCAGCGAACCGCCTAGAGCCTAGCAGCAAACCGCCGGCGGCGCGCAGCAGCCAAACTTGAGCAACAACTAAAGAAACAAACCATCACGGGGGCCGGGGCTCGCTCCTATGCACGCGCCGTGCGTCAGCCGGCGCAGTAGCCAGCGGCGGTGGAGCCGGAGCCGCCGCCGGTACCACCACCGTCACCGCCACCGCCGTTGCCGTTGCCGCTGTCGTCGTTAGGGCCGCCGGTGAAGTCCCTTATGATCTGCTTCTTGATGCTGCCCCTCTTGGGGTATGGATTCCCGTGGGGCTTCTTCTTCTTCTCCTCCTGCTTGTCCATGCTGCCAAGTCACGGCGTTGCGGCGCGTCTCGATCGAGGCTGAGGCTCACAGTGGATTTGTGTCGAGTGACGGCGCGAGTGATACCTGCGTGGGTTTGGGGGCTTCCTTATACTAGAGCCAAATCGCAAATGCCATGTGCTCAACACAGCCTATTGGCATTCTAAAAAAACAGAGCCTATTGGGATTGGTTTTGTGCTAGTATGGAGTAATCAACTCTGTTCGGTTGGTATAGAAGTCGTCTGATTCTGACTGATTGAATAGTGTTATGTGAGAGAAAATAAGATGAAACAAGCTAAAAGTAGTTCAAGCGAAGGCCCTGTTTAGTTCCTGAAATCCAACCTCAAATTTCACTATGCAAAAAGAAGATTTCCCATCACATCAAAATGTCGACCTATGTATAGAGTACTAAATGTAGATGAAATCAAAAACTAATTGTACAGTTTTGTTGTACTTTACGAGACGAACATTTTAAGTCTAATTAATCAATTTTTAGACAATTATTAGCACTAAAAAACAAAAGTGCTACAGTGCAGATTCGGCACCACCCGAATCAGGAACTAAACACGGCCGAATAGATATTTGGCCTAGGCACGAGGCACGATTGGTCGTCACAAAAGAGCTTTGCATTGAGAGGTGTATGGCCGTACGGGGAACATTTGCTCGTTTGGCTGAGCATAGCTCCACCTAAGGCTCAACGAAAACTCAAAGCTCGTTTGAGTCAAGTCAAAATTTTAGCTCATTAGCTATAACGAGGTAACTCGTGAGCTAAAGGAGCCAAACTTTCAAAGAAAAAACAACAACTATATTTGTTATTGTATTACTATGTCTACTATTATACAATTAGTTTGTTGGTGATCAGGTTGTGTGTATATATATATATTATTTTTTATTCAATTTAATACTTTTAGATGTGTTAATTTTTTATTATTGCTACTTTCAAAGTTTAGATAAATATAAATATTATATTTTCTATACATTTTTATATATAGCTTGCGAGCATAACAAGTCATCTTAAACTTTTAACGAACCCTGATCTAGCTTTTTAGTTGGTTATAAGATAACAAGCCGAGCCGAAGTACTTTGTTATCTTAACGAAACAGAATGAGCCGAACCGGCTCGTTATCTAGCCCCCACGGCCACACCTCTTGCTCTCGTGCCATTGCTGATAGTGGACCCTCGAGCATTGGCTGGCTCGGTGCTGTGTGTACTAACTACATACTACTAAGCCCGATCCATTCATCCTTGCACAAACCGAGGCCAGACAGGTGGTTGCGGACGCGTCTCTGTCACGACTCACGGGTCACAGTTCACACACGCTCTCACCTTTGAGTGGCGGGAGTCGCTAGGGACACGGCTGTGATTAGTTAGTAGGATTGAGCCTGGAGATGCAACCATGGATTGATTGGTTAAATTTAGAGGTTGTTTGGTTGATCGTCTAGCTCGCCAGGCCACAGCCACGGCTGATACTGGGACTTCGCCGGTGTCTGTTATATCGATCGACGACGTGTATCGCGCTGTGCCGCACGTTCTCTCACTGCGATGACGTCGCTGCAATGACGCACGTAGCGGCAGCACGTACGACGAGGCAGTGTGCTATAGCGGAGAATGGCCGCATGTGGCGCCGATGGCCGATGCATGCGGCATGCAGCATGCATGTGCAGGCGTGCCGCTCGATGCTAGATTGCAGTGTGCAGTCCAGAGAACAGGTTGGAAGAACAAGGATTGCCAGCGTCAAACTCACAGTCAGTCACCGGGCACCAGGACCGGTCTGCAGTCCCACACTCCACCACAGAAAGAGAAAATGAAGCTTTTCCCTCCGAAAAGGAAAAGGAAAAGATAAAGGGAAACACAAACAAGAAAGCAAAATTGCAAATGGGTCGTCAGACGTCAGGTCACCCTCGTGTGGGGCTCGTAGCTTGTCCGGCGCACGTGGGCCTGGACGACTTGTTGACCCCAGGAAAGGATAGCTCTCTTCTTTCTTCTTTGCTGGTGTGGTGGGCTGGGCAGGTGGTGCTGGTGCCTCGTGGCGGCGGCGGTTTTGGGCGTGTGCTCGGACCGAAATCTGAAGTGGCATCCCGCTCCGCGCCCGATCTTATCCGCGATCGCGTCGCGGTGACAGTCACGTCTCCCGGCTCACCGGTTCTCACCACCCGCCGCCGTGCGCTGCGCCTGCGCTTCATCGTCACCGGAATGGATGGGCTCGTGTTTCCGGTGCTTCCGCTTCCTGGAGGCTGGACCGCTGCTCTCTTCTCCCTTGGATTGGGTAACTGGACTGGTTTGCCTCGTGGCCGATTCTGCCACTCCGTCCCTCGGCTCGCTTGGCTCGGCTCAATGATGATGGGTGGGCCACCACCCGCGCCTTTGGGGCTCGAAATCTTGGATGGATCCGCCGCACTTCCGCTGCCGCAGGCAGGCACGTTCAATGAACATGTGCTTCTTTGACAGACGGTCAGACGCCAGTAGGAACCACTAGGCACGTCCACCCCGACGCGACCGTGACCGGCAGCGGCAAGCATCTGTGGCCAGGCCTTTGCCATGGGCCCATGGTGTGGTGGGCCGTCAGGATGGAAGAGGTCGTTTTCCTTGGCTCTGAAGTCACGAGGCGCCGGGCGGAGACCTGAGCCCTCTAACCTGGCAGAGGCGGCCTACCTTTTGGATCGACATACGACAGCGATCTTGGCTCTTGGGGGAATCCGAATCCGGGCGGTGGGTGCTCCAGTCGTCCACTGTTTCTCTTTCCATGATACATTTTTTCAGACCTCCAGAAGTCCAGGCACTGTTTTTCGCGGTACTCCAGCTTCGGCCTCCCGTGGCCGTGGCACTTGGCAGTGCTGAATTGCGCGCTCTATGTACGCAGCTAGGAGGACCCACATGATTATCCTGCACCACCTCGTACGGAGTACGCATGCTAGGGACCTAGTATGAGATTTTTTTTTCTTTCTTGAATTGTGGATCCAATGGCTCCTGAATTTTGCGTGATTGCCTTCACCGCTGAAAAAGCGGAAACAAACGACGTCCTCCCATGTATGCATGCTAGGGACCTATGAGAATTTTCTTTCCTTTCTTTTAAACATATAGGAATAATGTTTCTTGTCTCTAATCGTTTATAATCTTTTGATAGGGATTGATGGACATACTCCTCCCGTTCCAGAATATCTATCGCTTTCGTTTCTCGATTAGGGTTTCCCCAATGCATCAAGCTAGCATGCTATCCCATCTTCCACGTCCTCACCAAGCTAATATGCCAAAATAGTTGGTCTCGCAGGGTCTGATAGCCTTTTGCAGAAGAAGCTATTACTTCGTCCGACAAAAGAAGAGGGCAAAGCTTGAGGAGGACGTTGGGGTAAGGAAGCCACTCCATCACCTTGTTTTCTTGGCTGACAAAAAGCATGGATGATGGGAAATAAAGCAAACATAGATGACTATCTGCGCTGGGAGAATCTCGTACATATGTCTATGTGGGCCACATCTTTTTTTCTAAGGCTAATATTTTTTACTGTCTCCGTTGGGTATGCCCTTACCATAATGAAGGAGTATATTCTAGAAGACAATTTTGAGTAGCGTCCATCAACAAATACCACCATAGAAGAGTCAAAAGTGTACCTCAACAATTTTACGCATTACTTAGTCTCTAGTTGCTTGCATTAGCGGTCGCTCTATGTGAAACTGTAATTATTGTTCATTTTACACTTGTGTTAGTGTAACACTGAATTGCACCTCACTCGTCGTTACTGCACGCAAACAAAATTTTATGTCCAATTGCAAGGCGAGCAAATTTGCTATTCTTGCTAAAAAGAAAAATCAAACGAATCCGAAAACAACGAAAGCACAGATATCACAACGAGTAAGAATCCACCACGTTGTCTAGCCAACCGGGGCTTGACACGTTCTCTTCGTTCCTCACCTTATAGCTCACAAACAAAAAAAAAAGAAAAGGGTGATCGGATATTCCCCAGAGCAAAAGCGCCGCACGCGACGAAAATGAAAAGGAGGGTCCTTCGCAAAGGTCGATGTCTGGATGACGAATAGGCCATTGCTTCGGTCCGAGTCTCGGACTCTCGGGCAGTGCCGCAGTGGGACCAAAATGGCTCGCCACTTTTCTAGTCTTCGCCGCCGATGCCGTGTCGGGCCCAATCAGCAGGTGCTGTTTGCAGTGCAAGACTTCACCATGAAGCATAGCATGACTGGCTTCGAACATCTTCGCATGACACAACAGTGACGTGGAATATAGGGCACTGACTGAATGCGTCAATCATCGCTATCAGTGAGCTAAAAACGAACAGGAAACCACACAGCCAAAGATGGCAAGATGTATGCATCGCTGCTCTACATTCAAGAGATTTTGCGGTTGTTCAATGCTAGAACAGAGCCATTTTCAAGTGAATGAAACAGAGTACGCAACCAAAGTGCAGAACAGAGAGAGAGTTCAGATTACTCCATCTGATGCCAGAGCTAAGACACCGTTTTGTCACAAAAAACTTTTGAATTCAGATTATCATCACCGTCCTGTCTGAATCCTGAACTACTCTATCCAAAAGCGCGTTCAGTGCTTATCCGACAGTTATGGACAGGACAGAGTATGTTTTGGATTCGTATTGCGGGTAGGTATCTGAGAGGAGGTACTATCATCATAAACGAGCTTTCGCAAGCCTCCACGAATCATGTATAGTTTCAGTTTCAGTCTTTCCCTGCAAGAGTAATGCTTGTTCAAGTGAAAGAAACAGAATACACAACCGTAATGCAGAGCAGAACAGAGACCCATCACCACTAACATCAAGTGAAACGTTAGATATGCATTGTGGCTTTCGTGGGTAAGAAGTAAGAATACTATTCTTTCAAAATAAAAAGAAGTAAGTATAGAGCCTAGTAAGATTCATCAAGCAACAAGTGTAATGCTTTGTTCAAGCGAAAGAAACAGAGTACACAGCCGTGATGCAGAGCAGAAATTCATCATCAGTAGTAGTACATAAATATCCACAAGACAGTGGTGATCTCCAAAGGAAATACAGCTTTTTTGCCCATATACTAGACACTGAAGTTACCGCTAGAACACAGACAAGAGGACATTACATAGCACTCCAGCTGAAGCCGGAGTTCAGAGACTCCACATTTGATCAAAGAAAGCTTCCGAATTCAGATTATTCACTGCCCCGTCTGAATTCTGAAACTCTGAATCCCACACCATTATACAGTTTCAGCTTACCCGCCGAAGTGCGCACCCCCACCCACCCGATCTTCCCACCCGCGAAGACTCTCGGCAGGTACAAGGACCGGCGCTGCTGGCTGCAGCATTCCTCAACGACTCAACGGGGATCGTCGTAATCCCACATCTTGATTCTCCCTGTTATCTTCCCTCGATCGAACCGCGTCAGCCACTGGGGAAACGCGGCGGTGGCTGCTCCCATCTTTGTTCTTGCCGCCTTCCTTGAGCGCTGGTGCCTTGGGGACGATGCACCGGAACAGGCTCGCGAAGATGCGCACCTTGATCTGCCCGCGCCGCGGTATGCTCCGCCTCGCCGCCTCTTGCTGCTGCTGCTGCCGCTGCCGCTGCCGCCGCTCCATCGGCATCGTCGCCGCGGGTGGCTTCTTGCTCAGGAAGGCACAGGAATCTGGGGACTGAAGAGCCGTGTGGTTGTGTTGTGCTGTGTCTGATGTCAGAGTGAGTGACGGGGGTCAGGTGGAGGCTTTGCCGTTTTATAGACGCAGAGCAGATGGGCTGCAGTGCAGATGAGGCTGCAGAAGGGGATGTTGGGGACTTGGGACTGGGAAGAGTGGGGGCCAAGCTTCCTTGGGGAGCAAGGAGTTCCTCACTGAGGTTTGAAATCTTCTAGAATATCTCTGGGCTTGCTGCCCCTTTCGTAGAATAGCACTACTAGTCCTCACTCCTCAGTCTCACTAGTGTCTGAAACCGAAATACACTGGGGCAATACTCTACAGTTCAATTCAGAAAGACTCCTATCAATCTGTCCAGCGTTCAGTCTAGAGAAACCGCGTCTTGTACTAGGTGCAATGTCATCAAAAGACTAGTCTGTGTGTAGTTGTGTGCTGCTTGGCCTCTGCTAAACTTCCATGGCATCTTGATGCACTGTCAAGTGACAGCCGAATAATGTGACGAGTAAGAGCAAGTATAATAATTGGTTTATAGTCAAAGTAAATGTTGATATAGAGCAAAGAAAAGAGGAAAGAGAGGAGAGTTTGGCTCTCATGCAAACACCAAGCTGGACACGAAGACCTAAGTAATAGGGGGTCTAAATAATAAGTATTGTGAGGAGTAATACGAAAAAGATTTTTTTTACGGTCAAATAAGAGATAACTTATTATACAACTTGACAAAATAGCTTGGCTTATAGCCAAACATTTGGCTCTATTATTAAACTTACTCTAATGGGTACCACCAACCGAGACACCACTTGTTGGTGACCCGAACTAAAAAGAACCTCCACTCTCAGGCTACCACACTCTCTCTCCTAAGCTACAGTATCTTGCAGACGAAGTACTAATATTCTGCAAGTCACCGTTTTCTCTCCAAGTGACATCAGAGCCTACATGGTCCGCCAGCTGACTCGCCGCGTTGGGCACGCCCTAAAATAACAAAAGTACCTACCAATATGGGAAATACTTAGGGCTTCCCCAATGCATGCTTTTTGTTTGTAGCCTCATGTGTCATGTAGGCTCGGATAAAAAAAGTAGGTGCTCTAAACTTGTCATATTGTCTTGGTGAAGATACATATGTTTAAGGAGAAAGAAAGTGATTCATTCTAAAAAGAAGAGGGAGAGAAAATAAATGTGTAACATGATAAAAGAAAAAAATCACTTTAGAAGCCACAAGTGGTTGTAGTTTGCATTGTTTACATAATAGTCTCAACATTTACTAGTCTATGTGAATTATTTTATTTATACCAAAATCACTGGTAGCGTTAGCCTCCATTGATGGTGCCCTTAGCCACCTCTGCTGGTTACCAGCGACCAAATCGGATTTACATGAACAATGGCGACCAACCAGACTGGCGTTTCAGTGTTTCGGTAGAGTAGTCACAAAAACTGATCCGAAAAATGTTGGATTACGACTGGCTAGATTATGCGCCCACCAATCCAGCTGGCTTGCCATAGAAAATTCTGCCCTTGTCTAGGTGTCCAATTGCCCATGGTGATTGTATATGGTCTAAGCATTAATCAATATCTAGCAATGTGATTTGGTCTCTAGACAAGAAGAGAAGAAATTAGAGATTTACTAATGCTAGAATTATGCAGATCTGGTTCTTTGTCATGGACCTTGCAAGTGCCCAAAACCAGACGTAAACTAATAAGACATCTGTAGATGATCTGTACAATAATGCACATTCAATGAGCCACTAAAATACAGGTACAGATGGGCCAAAGTTGTTAGAGAAATTAGTATTTCTTAATCCGGAGAGCAGCTGACTTGAATGGCACACACTACCCCTGTGACCCATCTATTCCGTTCACACAGAGGGAGAAAGTCTTGGTCATCAGCATGGACCAATTTTCTGTTTGCTACTGTCTGGAATCAAAGGCAATGCAAGGGCAACAAAAGCATGAAACAACACGGTAATAATTCACAAAAACATTGTAAAATATATGTTCTGCACTGTTTTCAGCTGAAAGTAAACATTTTTTTTCATTAGTGGAGGACTGAAGATAACACATAACCAACTCCAGATGCTCTGAACAGCCTGATATCTTAATAAGAATGCTAAATTATGGTTTGTAATTTCAGAACCGAACCAATCTCTTTTTACTAGACCGACACTGCAACAACCCACAAGAGTCAAAACTTGGAAACTGTTGAAGTCTGAAGGATGAGAACTCTGAAGTTTGACTTGATCGAAGATGCTGCATACAAAGATGAACACAACGTGAGAGCCCAGATATGTTATTTTAGAACAACATTTCCTCTCTATATTGTATATATGTACTCAACAAGATGTTAAAATACACCATCCTGATGCCTCCAACACAAGAGACATAAGCCAATTATTTAGGGCCTAGGAAACAAGGTCAGTTGTATAGCTTTACATCGAAGCAAGATTCCTGTCTGCCAAGGGCTTATTGTATGAAGACAATGATCTGTCTTTTTTGACTTGAACTTTTCTGTAATAAGAAACGTGATTCTCATGTCTCCATCAGTTTCCAATTGATACTTTGCACATGTCCACTTGCCCAAGCAGCCCCAACACTACAAACTACCCTTCACTGATTAATACAGCTATATTCAAGATCAGACATTACAGTTCCTGAGAAGTGCGAACATGCACAAAAGTTACATCAAGAGCATCAACATGTCTTGTGATTATCGAATACTCCCTCCGTTTCAAATTATAAGTCGCTTTGATTTTTTTGTACATCGAATTTACTATGTATCTAGACATCTTTCTAGATACATAACAAATTCAATGTACAAAAAAAAATCAAAGCAACTTACAATTTAGAATAGAGGGAGTAATGGCCAACATATTATTCTACCTGACATCCTGACCCAGATATTTCTTTGTTATAATAGAGGAATAAAGACTCAGAGAGCAGCCAAAGTGAAGAAAACCTCTGGAATCTAATGTCTAGATACATAACAAAATCTATGTACCAAAAAAGTCAAAGCGACTATAATTTGGAACGGAGTGATACTACTTGGTTGCAATTGAAGCAATATTGCTATAGTTGGTATAGTACACGTACAAAAATGTATGTACAATACAGACCTCCCATTTAAATATTGGTTTACAGCTCACCTCCTAGCTGTCACTTCTGCAGTTACTTGGGAGGAACAACTAGTGTATATATTAGTAATGTCAAAACGATGATAATCGCCCCCACCAAGGTAAACTGGGGACTTGTCCACAGCATCAAGTTAGATCTTTCAGTTCTCTTGATTGGATCAACCTCTTCAGACAATGGATACTCGCTGCGCCGTGGGTTCCAGGTCACATACTTGTCTGGTGAGAAATCAGAAAAGAGGGTCCTCTTCCCTTTCTTCTTAAACTTAGCCCATGCCTTGTCCCAGTCAGTAGAGGTGTCACCTGACGAGTAAGAAAAAACATGGTTATTGCTACCTTCGTAACAGAAAGTAAACTAACTATGAAGTATGAACTGATAAGAAGTGCATATTTTTTTCTTGTTGATAAAGGTAGGAACAGTGCCATGCATCTTAATAAAAAAGAAAAGTGAACTCTAAGAGTTACAGTGGGTCACATCAGCAGATCTAATCGACGACCAAAATCTATACAAAAGGTGCGACCTCCTAATGGCGTGAGATAGACAAGGGGAACTTTTTTTAATCCCATCCTGAAAATGGCGTGGGATAGACGAGTGGATTTTTTTAACCCCATCAAGAAAATTCACTCCCGGAGTACTACTCAGATCACCTAACCAACCCAGCTAGTCAATCTAAAAAACAACTCAGCTAGTAGATGCTATCTGGTTGTCAGATTTGATATTTGAAACACTTTATGGTTTGGTTTATTCCAACATTTACACAATCACAATGTATAGACAACGATGCCACTTGTTTCCACTACCACCACTTTTCTAGGAGGCCGTCTGCAATTGCAGACTAGAGCTACAGTTGTACATCCAGTTAAATTTTGTCCAGACATCATGTGCAAAGGAACAATATAAAGTATTATCCTTTGTGTTTTTGGGTTGTTGGGAGCAAAGTTTGCGAATTCGAACAGTGGTGCATCCTATCCTTGCAAGTTATCTGCGGTTAGAATTTTGTTTTGCACAAGAGCCCCCAAGTCATCTTCTATTTATTTTATTATATGCTTGCTGTACATAGGAGTTGGTGTTGGAAATTTTTTCAAGATACAGCAATATAACTAACCTTCTTTGCAGAGCAAAGGGAAGGAGACCTGCTCTGATTTCTTTTTTTTTCTGTTTTCCTTCAGGAGGAACTTGCAAATAACCTTTTTAAAATACTATTTTATCAATACAAAAAACATTAGGATACTACTAGTTTGCTCTTCTATTGTTTCCCTTCCAAAAGAGAACAAAAGTTGCATTGCATGATACCAGTGTTATGCTAATGCATTTCCCCATTTTATCCATTCTACTATGATCTTATAGCTTTGACATTACATTAAACCTATTAGGCTCTGTTTCAAATTGATATGACTTTTCAAAAGCCTGTGTTTTCTTCTCTTGGATACAGCAGTTAGTTGAAAGTATTTTTTAAAGCTACCATGGCATAATCTTAACTTAATTAGCAAGGGCTCCACTAACAAATTAGATTCCATAGGCAGTACAGCAACAGAGACCACAAGTGGTTTCACAGATCATGCATAACCTTGTATCATAATGCAGAACAAACTTTCTAAAAACAACTATAAGATGGAAATTCACAATTCATCACCAACTATCCACCAATGCAAATGTATGGATAAGCAACATCAAAGCCAAATATTGACCACTCAGAGTCCAGTGATTCGTAGCTTTTTGGCATAAATGAATTAGGTATATGAAAAATAAAGCAAATTTGACTGGAAGCTGCAGAAGCCAGAAACACTGCTTTCTCTTATTCGAAGCCATCACAGTGCTGACAATTGAAAAAAAAAAAAGAGACAGAGAAAGAGAATGTTTCCAGTACGGTGAAAGAAATTTTGCATCGCGTCAAACACAAAAAATGGAGTAAAATTTGGCTATGATTAATCAGGACCTAATGACTACATTGTGCACTGTAAACCTCACTCAGAGAGAGAAATGAATGCCAACATAAGGACAATATAAATCTACTTAATTGGTGCACTGTTGATTTTCCCTCGCCTTAATACATTTCTTTTATGTCGAACCCAAATGTATACACACGTTGGCTAGTGGTTGCAGAGAACCACCAAAACATGCGCCCCTCTTGAAATTGGAGGAAGCAAGCATTTCAGCTCGAATGTTACTATGTTAGCACACAAAGCCCTACACGATAAAGTAAACAGATCACATCAACCTAAACGAGGAAAGCAGGCAGTTGCATCTTGAATTACTGATGTGATGACTGGGCAACTTAAACCATACTGTATCTCTCACTGGCCAATACTCACGCTTCGATCACAATGCCTGACCGACACAGGCAGTAGTCAAGTAATCCACTGCGGCATTTTACCAAACACCTAGGGTGGCAGCAAGGAACTTGACAGCCATGAACCATCAGATCGCTTACCTTTGTCGCTGCCACTTTTGTCCGGGGAGCCTCGAGAGCAGCGAGGGGCGAGCACCAGGGGAGTCCGTCGCGCCAAGAATCTCCCGGAACCTAGCAGTATATCCATGGCTGCCAAGATTCTATCAGCCTGGCAGGACTCCCGATCGGAGATTCTTTTTTCACTCCTGCACTCCTGTTCCTTTCGCCGCGCGGTTTCTTTTCCTCTTATCCCGGTTGCAGTGGAGACTGGTGGCGGAGGAGGCGGCGTAGCCGGGGATCTGAGACAGCGAGACGAGCAGGTTGCGCGCTTGCAATTGCATGAACGAAAGGAACGAGATGAGTCATACCGCACTGCCGCAGGCCCGCAGCTCGCAGTGTGTGTGTGGCTCTCGCTGTACGAGGGAACCGTCCGTTACGCCTTGGGTAACGCCAGTGCAGGGAAAACTGCAGATCGTTGTTTTTCAGTTCGGAAGGTGGGAAGCTGCGAAAGTCTGCTAAAATTTGGCAACGTTTATGTCTTGCTCGAAATTTCTTGATCCGTATCCGTTCACTATCAACATATCCTCATGCTCATGTGATCTGATAATGTTGAAATCCTCAACTACCAACCAATCTTTGTCATTACTTAGGCATGGCAATCTTTTCTAAACTGGTCTCCAAAAATATCTTTTAGTTTTGTGTTACAAGAGCCATAAACATTGGTAGGGACGAATGTTAGTTAATAGTGACATGAAATCAATGGAAATAGAATGCTATGGCATGTTTGATACGCATTCTGCTACCACGTGGTGCAGTAGCAAAACCACGGTACCAGCAAAACCACGGTACAAGCAATCGAATTCATTCATTCTCGTGGCGAGTGAGTTTTGCCCCGTCATCGATACCACGGGAACGTGTTCTTTTTTTCGATTTTCTTAATGCTCTGATTTTAATCAATTCCAAACCCGACTTATGTTGGCCATAAAATGTGATCCTTTCCATACTAGTATGAGTGCAATTACATAGCATACATCCAAGCAATCAATCGTGGCGAGAATTTTTTTCTGGTATGCTCCATGTGTTAAAGGCTTCTCTTCGTTTCCTGACTATGAATACCACATTATAATTCCACATGAGCTTATTTTTAGGTGTTATTTGGTTGCATAAAGGTATCACGAATGCAAAGGGAACATTTCTGTTGCAGAAACGGAAAAGAATCGCTGATTATATGTTTTTGTTTGGTTCAGCTATGATAACGTTCGCGATGGAAGTGCCATCTGTTGTCGCTTAAATTGGATGTAATCAATCTACTAAGGGCACTCCCAAAGTAAGATTGCCTGCTATTGCATTTATGGTAAAGGAACACAAACCATCATTATCCGTTTTGCGTTGTGATCGTCTGCTACCGTCGTTAAATGCGAACTAAATAACTCCTAAACTATCAACCATCCCTGTGATTACACGCCTCGAACATTCTAACATAGGACCTTTCATGATTATTTTGGTTTATCTATGCCATTTAAATTATAAAGAGAACCCAAAAGTTACCTACGAAGCCATGTTCAACTTTCGATTTAATAGCTTAATACTAACTCTAAATTTCAATCAATAACACAAAAAAAATAAACATCAAAATTTATGAAAGAGTTTCTTAACGGTATTGAAAAGTGGGTGCAACGGCTTTAACTTGAAAGTTTAAATCATATTATTACTTTCATCTTAAACCTGAGAATTGAAACATAAGAACTTATGAAAGTTTTGAAGTAATACATGAATTTATGGAGAAAGATTTAACAACAGAACAATTTTTACGGGACATCTAAGAAATATGAAATAAAATGTCATTTAAAATCATCAATTGCTAGCTGCTAGTGAGTATGGACATGATTAATTTATTTATTTGATGGTTACCGTATTGCCTTGTTCAACAAAGAGCCTGTTTGGTAGGGCTTTTAGTGGCTCCGACTCCTTCTGAACAGGCTACTATAGCAAGGAGTCGTTTTTCTCTCTCTCTCACATAATGAACTAGGAGCCGGGTGAAGTCATGTTTTCTGGCTCCTCCGACTCCGGCTCCTCCAGCACCGTAGCAAGGAGCCGTAGGAGCTCTGCCAAAGAGGGCAAAAGATTCCAAGCGAGGCTATGAATAAAAAAAAAAGATTCCAAGAGAGGCTATGTGTTTGGTTTTCTTACCGAGGACTTCGAAATTGATGCAGTCGATATTTTGCTTGCTCCCAGAGAGACCGAACGCCTTATTACTACCTCTATAAATCACATTTCTAGATGTCTTTTAAATTAAGCTATTTTAAATCTGACTAAATTTGAGGAAAATAGTAGTATCAACTCCACTCAACTCCACACAGTCAGCTTCCTATCCAAACGAATAAAATCCGCGCCACCCGAAAAACTCACCACGCTTGTAGACGCGTCGCTTCCATCTCCACTCCCCCAGTCCCACTCCCCCGCCATGGCCTTGGCCATGATCTCCTCGTCCCCGCAGCCACCGTCCCATTCCCACCGCCGCCGTCGCCGCTCGCAACCCGCCACCCCCAATGCCAACCCCAAACCTAAACCCAGGCCCAGGGCCAAGGCGCTCCCCCTCCTCTCCGATGTCGGCGTCGGCCGCGACCCCGCCGCCATCAAGTACTACGCCCGCATCGCATCCAACCTCGCGGGCGCCGGCCGCCTCCGCGATTTCCTCCTGGCCGCCGAGGGCCTCCGCGCAGCCGCGGGCGATGACCCCAGCTTCGCAGCGCGCATCAGCGCCCGTCTCCTGTCGCGCGGCGTCGCCGCCGCTGTCCGCGAGCGCGGACTGCCCTTGGTGCTCGAGTTCTTCCGAGACGCCGAGCGCGTGCGCGTCCCCGCAGTCGAGATGCTCGACGCTGACGCGTCCGACGCTGTCGCCGGCGCCTGCCGGATGTTGCTAGAGGAACGACGAATGGTGGAGTTCGTGGAGGTCCTCGAGGCGCTAGCTCGTAATATTGCCCCCAATCTCTTCATGTCTATGCTGCAGTTAGGGTTTTCCCCTTATACCGTAATGTTGGCATGAAGTCTATGCTTCAGCTAGTTGATTCACCTACCTTGGTTGATGAAGTCTATGCTTCAGCTAGTTGATTTACCTACCTGGTTGGCGCATTAATCGGGATTGGTTTGCTAATGTAGCTTTATGCACTGATGATTACCTGTTTACCATGTTCTTAGACTTGCCTCAGGGGCAGACGTGGATCTCTCAAATTTTTAATCAGCAGTAGTAGTTTATTGAATGCTTTAGGTGGTTTAGTTGTTTTCATGCACGAATTGGCATGTCAGTATTAAAACTGCAGTCAGGATGCTAATTTCAGCGAGATAATCAATCTGTTTGATATCATCATCAGCTAGCAGTTGACTCATGGTTACTACCTGGTTACCTGTTTAATTGGTGAGACGATACAGCTCATTTTTGTTGCGCAGGATGTCATTGTTTCGTGTACATATTGCATAAATCCTGCTTTAAATGTAAGCACGTGCCCTTCTCTTTTTAGTTTCTTCCAGAACTTATTAGAACTTGGCAGCACTACTGCTAAGGATAAATATGTTGTGATTCTTAATGACTTGGACATGCAGACAAACATAACTTGCAGCTATTTGCTTGCTATATAATGCTGTTTATGTTCTGGAATTCTGTGTTTGATACTTTGATTATTGTACAATCTATCGTTGGCATAATAACTGATGATGTGCATTAATCTGCATGTTACCAACATACTTTTATCTTATATTTTGTTTGCTGAAGTCTTCATTTTTGTACATCCTGTGTAGTTGGCAACACTCTTCATGTGTACTCCTCCGTTCCAAACTATAAGATGTTTTGGGTTTTCTAGATACAACAACTTTTCTTTGCACTTAGATATACACTATGTCTAGATACATAGTAAAAGCAATATATCTAGAAAAGCCAAAACACCTTATAATTTGGAATGGAGGGAGTACCTTTTTTTTGCTATCAATTCTTCCATACCCATGCTTTATATGGCAATTCATTAAATCTTGAATTGTTTTTAATGTTTGGCTTTGATCTATTATTTGTTTAGGGTATGGATTCTATGTTCAAGGAATTGTGAACCCCATGGATGTACTGAAAATATTTGTCAAGCAGCGTGACCCAGATATAGCTATAAGGTGGTCATACTTATCACATCTTTATTTAACATGTCTTGAATTCTGTCAACTAAATATATCATGATTACTTCAAGGATGTTAGTATTGCTGTATTAGCATGGCATGTTTCTTGCGGGAGATTTAAGCTTTATGCACTACATGGATTTCATCCTTGGATCAGACTCTTGGGATCTATCAAAATTTCATACACTTTCCATCAGTCTTGATACCTGCAATGCATTGTTTTTTGACATGTAGGTATGCACGCATATTTCCTAATTCCCAACTTTTACTCTGCAATGCCATGGAAGCTTTTGGAAGAAGAAAGGAGTTGAAAAATGCTTTATTAGTCTTTGGAGCCCTTAAGGACCAGCTTGGAGGCATCAACATGTTTGCATGCCGAAGCATAATAGATATATGTGGCCATTGTGGCTCTTCTGTACAGGCTCGAATTATATTTGAGGTACTCGATATCTCTCATCGACTACAGTTAATTAAATTGTTAGCTGAGTTTGCTTCTTTACATTTGTAGATATATTCATTGAATTAGAAATAGGTTCCCTAAGTTTAGAGAGTTTCGTATATTTAAAGTTAAATAAGGTGTCTCTAAAAGGGATAGCTTTGTAGTCATTGCCAATTATGTAAAATCAAATTAAATCCGTTATTCGTTAAAGTTCTCCCCCCTCTCTCTCTAGGAGGAGAGAGGAATACACAAATTTAAGCTACCTTCTGTTCACCTGCTGTAGACAGGTGCTCTAATACTTAGGCGGTTCAGACTTCACTCATATCATACATGTGAATCATATGCAGGGGCTGCTTGCTGATAAGATTACTCCAAATACATACGTCTTCAACAGCCTAATGAATGTTAATGCCCATAGCTTGAGCTACAACTTTTCAGTCTACAAGCATATGCAAGTAATGCATCTTCTGCCTTATTGTTGCTGTTCATAGGTAGGTTGTTTTGGCTTCATGCAAATAGATTCTGTTCCATAACATTTTACCTTTATTGTGCCAGCTGATTGTAACTAGTTCTAATTTGCTATGTTCTGCCCAATTTCTGTTTGCTATTCCATGCTTGTCCATGTTGTTTTTAATTGTATTCACTAAAACAATATTACACTGTGCATTTGGTTGTTCCTTTGGTTTACTTTTCCTTCATTCATGACTGAATATGTTCTATAATCTTATGCACAGCACATGCGCACAGTGACCATAAGCTACTGTTTACACCATTTTGTGTTTTTGCAGAATCTCGGTGTCCCTCCTGATTTGACTTCATATAATATTCTTCTGAAGACATGCTGCAATGCCAGAGAATTCAACTTGGCTCAAGAAATTTATGAGGAAATGAAGAAAAAGGAACGTAATGGCCTTTTAAAGCTTGATGTTTTCACATATAGTACAATGATGAAGGTATGGGGGCTCTTGTTGTTGTTGTTGTTCTTGCATTATGACTTTTTATGGTTTCCAGAATTCTTTTCTCTTTAAATTCCAGGTGTTTGCAGATGCAAAAATGTGGAAGATGGCTTCCAACATCAAAGAGGATATGCAAGCGAATGAGATTCGTCTTAACCTAGTAACATGGTCATCGTTAATCAACGCTTATGCCAATTCTGGTCTGGTTGATCGTGCAATAGAGATCCTTGAAGAAATGATAAGGGATGGCTGTCAACCTACTGCCCCGTGCTTCAATATAATCATTACCGCCTGTGTCAAGTCATGTCAATACGATAGAGCTTTCCGCTTGTTCCACAGCTGGAAGGAGTCTGGTATCAAGATATCTCTATCCCCTGAACAGAAGAGAGGTCTTGATGGTGGTTTTACATTTTGTAAAGAGTATCCTAGTAATGGCAGCACTATATTGGTGGTTCCATTCAGGCCAACAGTCACAACCTATAACATCTTGATGAAGGCTTGTGGTACTAATGCAGAACGTGCAAAGTCTGTAATGAACGAAATGAGACGGAATGGCCTTTGTCCTGATCTTATTAGCTGGTCTATACTCATGGATATTTATGGAACTTCTCAAAATAGGGATGGAGCTGTTCAGGTTTCGTGCTTCAAAGTTTTATGTTGATATCTTTTGCACAATAAATCTGCTATGACATTTGGCCTTATATCAACTTTTGTGTCAACTAAATATGCCTTCCTTGTTTGTATCCTGTTGAAGTATTCCACTTTATAAAACTTGATACCTCTTGTGGACATAGAATCAAAGAACTAATACTCCCTCCGTATCATATTTAGAAGTCGTTTTGGAAAAGGTTTGGGTCAAACATTGGGAATATAAATCATGAATAACTTTTAAGTTGTTGAGATGGTAAATGTGAAAATTATATGAATGGATTTGTCTTGAAAAATACTTTCATAAAAGTATACATTTATCATTATTCCATAAATATTTTCATAGAAATAAGAGGTCAAAGTTGTGTTTAGGAGACCGTGTCGCTGTCCTAAACGACTTCTAAATATGATACGGAGGGAGTAGATTAAATAGATGACAGAATAGACACTGAATTATTTTATGAATCCACTTAGCCTGTGGAGTTCTGGCTGCAAATGATCCTTAGTTTGCACTCCATGGTAATTCACTTTCTCAATATCAAAGAAATGGCTCCGATCTATTTGGCATGCCATTGCATTTTACAGTACTACCCATTACACTGTTGACAATGCTCATTTGATTTTTTTTTCATCTGGATAAACATAAGATGACACTTAGTTATTTTTTGATGTGGATTGTTATGGTTTTAGATTTTCCCCAATAAATAATAAATTAATTATTGCTATCCTTTTGTTTTTGACATAGGCACTAAGGAGAATGCAGCGAGTTGGGATGAGACTTAATGTCTCTGCATATACTGTTGCTATTAAGGTTGGTCACTGGACAATATCTTTTACTTGGTTAATGGGCACTTCTTTTAAATTATAGACGTATGGTCTGCCAGTAAGCTTTTGCTACAATGTCCTTCAGGCATGTGTTGAAAACAAAGATTTGAAGTTAGCATTGCACTTATTTGAAGAAATGAAAACACACCAACTGAAGCCCAATTTGGTGAGTTTTATCTAAAATTTAGGTACAAAGCTTTAATGCGTTGCTTTCCCCTAACTATAAGATTTGATGCTTCCTGATGTAACATTTATTGTTTGGCCGCTATTTGGCACCTGGCAGCATTTAAGGTTTGTATGAAAGCTTAGGCTTTATATTGTACTAATGTGTTGTTAATATCATCCGGAGTAGCTTGTGCCTATTGCTGACTGCTAAATGCTTTGGATACATGCATAATTTATTGATGTCAAGTTATTTGGGTTGATTAGTTGGATATCCTATGCTGCTTGTTGATGTTAGACATTATGATATGACACATGGCATAGTCAATGGTTTGTTCTACATCAACCTGCAAAAATTCCATCGTTGTAAATTGCATTTGACATAGCAGTTCATTTTCAGGTGACGTACAAAACTCTCCTGGGAGCACGCAGCAATTATGGATCATTACGGGAGGTCCAGCAGTGTTTAGCAATATATCAGGAAATGAGGAAAGCAGGGTAGGTGACTAGAATGACAATATGCTGTTTCTTTGACTTTTGAAGTCAGTACAAGTGCTTTTTCCTCGACAGCTCTACTCTTTCCTAATATAAGATTACCTTTTTCACAGTAATTCGTGATTGCATTAAATAAAGAAGAAATGCTTATTTCATATAAATGCTCCAGTGTAAAATTCATGGAATACACCATAATAATGAAAAACTAGAGGTGCTCCAAGCTACAATTATTTTGACAACAAACATGTATCAGCATCCACAGAAGCTTTAGTTGTTATCTCACGCCTAGGTGTCTACTGCTTCTAATTCCACTATTCCATTGTAGGAAACATACTGACAGCCTAATTTCCTGTTCTAGGTATCAGGCAAATGACTATTAT
Organism: Microstegium vimineum; assembly: GCA_022036555.1. Lineage (NCBI taxonomy): Eukaryota > Viridiplantae > Streptophyta > Magnoliopsida > Poales > Poaceae > Microstegium > Microstegium vimineum. The sequence continues at coordinate 7,870,320 of CM039139.1, read as the reverse complement.
CTCAAGGAATTAATAGTGGAATGGTGTGAAGGTGTTCTGTCTAGTAGTGGTGATAATCAAGATTTTTACAATTTGGATCTACAACCTAAGAGGAAAGAATCGTTCAACCTGTTTCTTGAGAAAGTCGTAACGGTCTTGCAAAAAGATACTGATCAGAACCAAATTGTCGATGTCCGTGGCCTTTCAAAGGTAAATGACATCCAACCAGTTCAAGTTATGATTTGCAAATGATCAGCCACATGAACATGATGACTGATTTTGAATGATGTGTGATTTACAGAATCCGTGATCTTTTTTTGTGCTTACCATAATACCATGTATTGTGCAGGTTGAAGCTCGGATTGTTGTTCTTTCTGTTCTTCGGAAGATCAAAGAGCAATACCTCCTAGGTAATGTTGAGCTGTCACTTCCTTTCGTATTACAATAAAAAAGCATAGACACTAAGCCTTCTATCTTGATACCTCAATGCCTTTTGAAACATTGATCAGGAAGAGTGGTCCAGGATGATGTGGTTATCATCACGGGTCATGAGAAGACATCAAGAACTGAAGCTGAAACTAATGCAGTTGACGTCGTGCAGGCAATAATTACTGTTTTGACGGCAGATCTGGGTCTTGAAGTTTTGATTGGACCTGGAAGCTACCCTCCTGTTTCATCAAAACCCAAAACACAAACTAAATCTAGAAGTAATTTAGAGCAAATATCCAAAGAATTTACTAGGAGACCACAGGGAATGATAAAAATCCCTATCAACTCATTGAACCATTGGTTGAAGAAGAAAGCTGTGAGGATTGCAGAGTGACATTTCCTTAAACTACTTTTTGTCGATAGTAGTATACCAGTAAATTAGCACAGTTATTCCAGGATTGGATGTACATATGAAAACAGGTTACTGCTCCTGGTATTCCAGGCAAACGACACGACTTGAAAAAGGGACTTGTTGGCATGCAATGGAGTCTCGACTATTGTCCAGCACATTCAGGAAGGGCCTTCTATTTGCGAATTTAATTATATTATAGTGTTTCTAAAGACATCGACCATGGACTTTCATACAGTTGTATACTAATTTCCAGTACATCTTCATCCAAACTGGATTACCCCATTTCCATGTCAACACGGAAGTAATAAGCCCTAAATTCAGGGCATGTTTGGATGCACCCAACCATAATTTAGCTAGCTAAAAAGGGGAGAATATGTAGTGTAAACTCGTTGGTAGATGCAAACTTGTAAACTTGAATCCTGGTTCATCAGATCTTGAACGTGCGCTATAAGATGAGCTACACAGCACTACTGTACCTTTTATAGTTTACCACCCGCGCCGACTCCGTACATTTTCCAATTAGATCCTTGCAATGACGTGCAAATATTACTCATATCCATTCGAACCAATCCCAACCGGACCGGCTAGAAATAACTCCTTTTGCGTTTTTGGCGGCGGCGTGACATCGAGGAAGAGCTGCTCTTCTCCGGATGGCGGCCGGCGGCGAGCGCATCAGGCAAGCAGCTGCGGGCGCAAGGCGGTCCGAAGGCAGGTCGCGCGCAACCGCGGCAGGCGGCCGCGGCGGGCATCGGGCGGAGGCCGTGGCCGGTGGCTGCGTCGGTAAACAGGCGCGGCTGCGGCGGGTGTACCTGCGAGCGGTGGCCGCAACGGGCAGCTGCGGCGTTCGTGGTTAGGCATCAGGCAGCCACGGCGGGCAAATCCCGCGGGCAGCAGCGCGGCTGGGTGCAGCTTGCCGGCTCCCGGTGCTGTGCTCCCTGGTGGCCAGGTCCTGTCTGCTCCCGGGTCCAAGCTTCAACTCCACGCCTCCACTGCTCTACTCAGTGTCCAGTCCAAAACTCCAGAGACCGGAGAGTCTATTCTGTCCAGACTCCAGACGGCTCCACAACATGGCTAATGGTGAGCTTGTGTTAAGACTATTAGGCATCTATGATCTGTCAATGTGAAGATTCGTACATATAAAGCTCTGTGTTATAATATATTAGTTATTAGGCATCTCCATTCACCCGATCTGATTAATTTAGATTTAATCTGTCAGTTTGATGATTGATAACCTCTGTTAATAATTTAATATATGGATGTCGAACTTTTAATTCATGTATGAACTATGAAAGAACCTGCGAGATTGTGTCTTTGTGAGCCTGTGATTCGAAATTTCTATGATGTATGCGTCGCAAAAAAAAATAAAAAAAATCTATGATGTACGAACCGGCATCAAAGATGGAAAATAGCTATGGAATCGGCGATCAGCAAGGGGCTTGGCCTATTTTCATGATGAATTATAGTTAATACTTTCTGCACATGTTGTGATCTAGAAGAGTAGTACTGAACTCTGACAACCTATGTACATTTGCCTGATTATTCTTAAATCATACAAGCTGTTAAGTTCCTCAAGCACAGTTCTTTTTATCTTCAACAATGTGCAGTCACGCAAACCTTTATACATTACTGTGCCTTTATTCTCTACAGGTTACAGATTTTAGGTTGACAAGTATGAACCAGGCACACGGCTCCAGAGTTCTTCTGAGTAACTGACAAAGCTGTTTTCCCTTTTGGCGTCGTCCTCATGGAGCTTATTACTGGAAGGCTGCCACCAGTTCAGCCATCTCAGGCATGATGACACATTAGATGGTTGGGTCAGTCCATCAGAAACAAGTTCTTGACATGTAGGAAACGATGTTATGATATATGGCTTTGTGGAATCTGTTGACTCGGTTGGACTGCGCCTGAGAAGAACATAGTAGAGTTGGTTGGACTGAGCTTTGAAATTTGTAAGATTAGTAATACTGATGGTATAAGCTGTAATATACACATTATCTTTTTTTGTCTGAATGCATATGGCATGTTGCCTGTTTTCAAATATACAGTGTGACAGAGGTGTTACAAATTATTATCGATCATCTAAGTTTCCTCAGTTTTTTTTTTTTGAGATGATGGCGGTTCTTCATGGTATGCTAGTAGTTCAATGAAATGGATAAGCTCATTGTTTATAGTGACTATTGTTCATGGCTCTGGTGATGGTAGAAAGAATAAATGATGCTCGCAGTTGTGTGCTCAACCTCTTCACAGAACTTCCTGCTACCAGTTTCTGTTTTATGTTTTCAGTTTTTCATAAAACTTGGAACTGAAAATAGGGAGGAAATTGTAGGCCTGAAACAGGGCTTATTCTAGTATTCAGATAAGGAGTACGAGATATGATAAGTGTCGATGCAACACTATACTCGATTTCAAATTTCAAAAGAGAAGATAATGGTACAATTGAAGTCATCCTTATTATTGAAAAACAAACATGCACATTCCTGCCAAGGACATATTAAGACAATTAAAACGTCCAGACCGAATGCGATAAATGATGCCCACAACACGGTGTGTTATTAGCTACATGAATATTCTACAAATTCCATAAAGTGTATCATCTTGCTTCTGTATCTTACTTTCTGATAAGTGTAGCCATGCATTAATGGAAATTGCCTTGTACACTTGTAAATTTGGATCCAATATATATGTCTGATCATTATGGATTCATACCAGTGCATAATTACAAATTTACATATACATATTAATTGATGTCTGACATCGAATAGGCTAAGATAAATGCCTTTTTGAGATCAAGTAAAACTATCCCATCATGTACCATACTATGTCAACCGGTAAGCTTAACCTATTATAAAGTGACACATAAGCAACTAAAACCATGTCCATTTCGAGTACATATGTGTCACTGTTTTGATGTTTTGTTTGGGCAGTTACGTGAGTCATGTAACACAACTTGTTTGCACGCCTTGCACATGCGTGGAATCCTCTCATTTTTCTTTCTCTTCTTATTCTTGTTTTTTTGCTCTACTTCATCAAGATGCCCTTTGATTCTCTTGATCCTACCCCTAGAACATGTATCATTTGGTGGGTGGATGTTGATTTTATCTGGAATGGAGCATCCAAGATACGACTCAAACTCCTCAAGTTGGCTTCTTTCTTTACCAGCAACCATGAAATTGAGTTTTTCATGAACTGCAATTAATTCATCCCTTAACAAACGCATAGCAACAGGTGATTGCTTAGCTTGTATGACAACCTTTTCTATTATGTTCAAAGCCTCTGAAAGCATTTTATGCATCTCAGGGTCATCCTTGCTTCTAGTGTTTTCCTCCAATAACGTGCCATCAGCATCAAACATAGAGGTTTTCTTGCAGCCCTGCATAAACCTTTCCAATAGATAATATCTTGGAAGTTCATTCAGCTTGGCACTTCTTAGAGCTAGAATGATATGTCGACATAGTATGCCATGCGTTTCAAAAAGCATACACGAGCATGTTGCAACCATGGTTGACCTATCAAAGTGTACAACTCTTGGTCTCCGAGAATCTTCAATGATGCCAGTGATTTTGACCTCACCATCTTGTTGCACGGTATCAATTAGACAATGATCCCTAGCAGCAATAACCTCTGCCTGAAAATCATCAAAAACTTCATGGGTGAAAACTTCACTGCCATGCTTCTCTATCCCCCATGCTGTCTTCATATTGCGGGTTGTATGAAGGGTAACATTATCCATTTCTAGTTCTTTGTATCGCTGTTCTTCCAGTGCTCCATCAAACCTTAGCCAAAACTCAACTAATGAAAGTTTCCATCCAATTAGACGTGAGAAGAAAGAATTTGCACTCTCTGATCTTGAGGTCGTCCTCAGCAAACCTGACAAAGGTATGTCATTGAAATAAGCTGGTACCCATGATTTTCGTTGATCGAACTTTGTTATGAACCATTCATTTCCTTGCAACTCATACTTGGACATAATGTATCCCCATCTTTCCTCAAATTCCGTCGGTGTTTCAGAGGACCAAACACAACAGCTCAAACGCTTGTGGAATTCTTCATCTTGTTTCAATGTTGGGCCAACCTTATCAAGAACCTTCATCAAAATGTGCCACATGCATAACCTGTGAGCAGTTTTGGTGAAAACATCTTCTATTGCAACCTTCATGCTTGCAGCCTCATCAGTAATAATCAAGTTAGGTTCAACACCTCCCATGGCTTTAAGGAATGTACGAAACAACCACACATACGTCTCAGTTTTTTCATTTAATAGCATTGCAGCACCAAACAATATACTTTTCTTGTGATGATTCACACCAGTGAAGGGTGTAAAAATCAAGCCATACGCGTTAGTGTTGTATGTAGAGTCAAAAGAGACGAGATCACCAAAGTGATCATAATTTTTCCTACAGGTTGTATCAGCCCAAAACACATGGACCAACCTGCCATGGTCATCCACAACATAGTCAAAATAAAAACCTGGGTTTGCGAGGCCCTTTCTATTCAACTGATCAACAAACATTTGAGCATCTGATGATTTTATCAATACTCTCAAAGCACCGTGGTAATTCTGCAAGTCCCTTTTTAAAAATCCAACATTCTCAAAACCACCAGCACCAACACGAAGATATCGATATGCTTGTGATGTACCAATGCTTGCTTTATGGCATGCCAACAATGTGTTCTTGGCACTCAACGTGACCCTTCTATTCGACCTTATGAATTGCTGCTTGCTAGGTGTCACAAGTGCATGTGTATGATCTTCCACAAACCTTGTCACAATGTATTTGTGGTCCTTAGTGCGCTTGATAACAAGCATAGCCTCACATCCACACCTAGTAATTCTTTTCTCATACCTTTTCTGTTCGCAAATAGACTGCACATTCTTCTCAGTACGAAATCCTTCTTTTGCGCAAAAGAATCGCTTGTACAGGGTCACTCCATCAATGACCTTGTGTTGTCCAACACGGACTGAAAATCCAACATGATGAGCATAGCACTTACAGAACTCCTTGGCTGATTCAACATTTGCAAAGGTCATCCCGATTTTTGGCTTCATGGTTTCATCACAATCCGGAGTATATGACGAACCCTACAAATTATGCGACATATGTCAAACAGCCCGTGACAATAGCAGACCTGTCTTAAGTAATAGTCGCATGAAACTTACACAGAATGGGATGCTAAAGAACTTTTGTGGTGTTGTACATTCTTGAGCAACAAAATCAGGGTCGACTGACTCAACATCAGAGTGTAGATCATTAAAATCCAATCGCTTTGCTATGCTCACTTCATGGGATAAAGTCACTTAGCAAGACCATATTGTTGTGCAGGACAAACATATGAACATGTGTACAGCATATAGGCCATCTCAACATATGGATAAAAATAATACAATTTATATCTAACTAAAACCTACAAATCAGCATTATCAATATTTCATTTTAGTACTCCCTCCGTATCATATTTAGAAGTCGTTTTGGAAAAGGTTTGGGTCAAACATTGGGAATATAAATCATGAATAACTTTTAAGTTGTTGAGATGGTAAATGTGAAAATTATATGAATGGATTTGTCTTGAAAAATACTTTCATAAAAGTATACATTTATCATTATTCCATAAATATTTTCATAGAAGAGGTCAAAGTTGTGTTTAGGAGACCATGTCGCTGTCCTAAACGACTTCTAAATATGATACGGAGGGAGTATAGTTTGCTATTTTGACAACAAGGAAACCAAGTAGCAGAAAAAAAACTAAAAAAGGGAACCCATTGATGGAATGTACATGTGGGGCATGCTGAACTGAAATTGACATTCAGATTTGGATATAATAAAGAGAAGGTGAAAATATGATACACTGCCTACATTGTATACACTCCAGCCTGATCTGTTGCAGATCATGAATAACATGTAGTAGCAGAACTCTAGTGACAGAGCGAGGTGCTGCAGAGCTTCAGCAGTAGAGTGAGAGATGGAAGGGAGGAGAAATTTACTGGAGCACCGTGGCGCGAGATCCAACTGTCGGAGGCTTGGAGCAGAAGCCTCCCGGAATCCAGAGGCGATGCTTGGAGCTTGAGCAGCAAAATGTCAGTCCAACACTTACTGAAATAACCAATAACATGTAGTTCTTCGTATAGTGGTTTATTTACTTTGTGGCATTACACTTTGCAAAGTTCCCTTAATGTGCTGAATAATTTGGAATGCTGCAGCAAGTCAGCAATAACACAGTATGATAAAAATCAAAATTAATCACACGTGATCTGCCACACAGCTGGTGAGTGTTGACTAATCTGCAGTTCTATACCCAAGAAAACTCTACTTAGTGTAACTGAATTTCTAAAGAGTGTGTAGTAAGGTTAAGGGTCAATCTCTAGTCAGTTGTTTCCTAAAAATTCAATCCAACAAGAACCTATTGTGTAGCTAGATGGAAACTTGTAAACTTGGATCCTGGTTCATCAGAAATTGTATTATGAAGAACTGAGTTCGTGCTATCAGACTATCAGCAAGGCAGCAAGCAAGCCATTTACTCTACAAGAGAACCCACAAAATATCAGCACAACACACGCGTTCCAGATCCACCGAGGCCTGTCCGTGCAAAATTACCAAACCAGCACAAGAAGAAGCATCTACAGGTAGAAGGCTACACCGCAATAGTGAAAACCAAGTGACTGCTGCATAGTGATAGACGGAAGGGAGGGGAAGCTTACCGGGGCGACACGACGCGATATCGGGCCGACAGAGCAGAAGCCTCTGGGAATTCGAAGGCGGTGCTGCGGAGCTTCAGCTGCAAAATTTCAGGTCTGCTGAAGCTGAAGCTGCTTGTAGCCGCCGGCCGCCAGCCATGACCTCTAATCGGAGTGGCGCGCAGGCAGAAGACTTGCAGTTTGGTGCAAGGTTCTAATTGCAAAAATGTCCTAATCCTATGCTAGCCTCATGTGGTAAACTATAAAAGCACCACGATGTTGACTCCCTCCACACGTTTATGATCCAATGGACCAAAATCCAAGTTTGCAGGTTTCCATCTACTATGAGTTTACACTACATATTCTCCCGCTAAAAAGTCTTCTAGCTAACTTTAGCTATGGTGTTTGGATACTCTAGTTAATAGACTTAGCTAAACTTTAGCTGACTTTAGCTAGATTGAAGTAGCTAAACTTTGCTAGCAAAATAATGTTTTTCTCTCACAACAGAACAGTTAAAAACAGTATGAATAGCTAAACTTTGCTAGCAAAATAGTATTTTTCTCTCACAACAAAATAGAACAGGGCCTAATATCAGCCGACTTATCAGCTAGCTAAATCGTTATGCATCAAATTCCGGTACATATCTGGCAGCATTTTTTCCCCATGAAACAGTTATCCAGCAGAAATAAATAACACAACGGCTGCTGTTCAAATATACATTTGATTAACTACTAGATGGCGAAGACTTCACTCATGCCAATTTGGTCCTTGAAAATACTGAGCGGTGGGCATGGTCTTGGCTAAGGAAATTACTGATATCTGCAAGTACAAACACAAAATCAGGTATATAACAATCTTGGTTAACTCATACATTTGACTGAACAATCTGGATCTCTATCTTGCTACTTTACTCATGGGGAAGTGTTGTGCTGTGTACTAGGTGAAATGCACTAACAAGATCAAGACTGTATGAAGCTCACTCATCGATTTCAATTACTGCCCAGCAATGAACAAAGAAACGCGGACAAGACCTAAGATCTCGTACCTAGCATCGGAGAGTTCTCAAATCCAATCCTGCTCCTGCAACTTGAGAGGCAGGTAGACCTCGGTGAGGTACTGGAAGCCGAAGGAACTGAGGGCCTGTATCTCAGCCTTTTGCTTGGTGCGCAGCATCGTCTCCAGCTCCTTCACCCAGCCCTCATTCTGCTTCACAAAGTCCTCCTCGAGCAGCTCTTTCCCCACTTTGATATCGTGATCGGTCATGGGGAGACGGCACTGCTCCGGCACCCTGTACTTGTCCAGGTCGCTCGGCCGGACACCGAGCCATTTGATGTCCGGCGTCGTCAGATTGGCACTGTCATACGACATGTTCTTCAAACCACACATGTACACTGACAAGATCTTGAGCCCGTATGGATCGGAGTCCACCAGCGCGAGCACTGGCAGCTTCAGCTCAACCTTGAGCCGCCGCAGGAACAGGCGGGTGGCGACATCTGGCTGCCCCTTGGCCGTCAGAATGATGCAGGGGAAGCGGTTGTAGAACCTGTCCTCAGCAAGTCGCATGAATGCAGCGTCCTTCTCCACCAGGAGGATGAAGAGCACGTTGCTCTCGATGCCCAAGACCCTGTCGACGTTGGGCGGTATGGCCTTCCCGCCGACGCCCATGCGCGTGCAGTCGATCCGGTCCCCGTCGTCGGCGAAGATGAGGCGGCCGACGACGACGCCCTTCTCGGAGGCGACGACGTGGAGCGAGGACCGGGTGCATCCGAGCATGCAGGAGACATCGTCGAGGACGGCGTCAGACTGGGACTGGTCGCCGAAGAGCTTGACGTCGGTGTAGAAGAGGTCACGCTTGGTGACGTGGATGCCCCTGCCGAGGACGGCGTGGACGAGGGAGAGGACGCGCGCCGTGATGGTGGCCTTGCGCGCGGTGGCGACGTTGGAGAAGGGGCGCGCGGACTCGCGGCGGACGAGCACGATGCGGTCGAGGTCCGGGAGGTAGACCTGGTTGGAGGCGGCGCGCGAGGGCACCGCGAAGGAGAAGCCCCGGCCGGAGAGGATGCTGCGCGCGGCGGCGAGGACGACGCGGTTGATGCGGGAGGTGACGGAGGCGGAGTCCTGGTCGGCCACCACGATGTACGAGGAGGCGGGGTCCGCGGACGGGTCGTGGTCCGCGAGCGACTTGGCGGCGGCCTTGGATTTAGAAGCGGAGGCGGAGGCAGAGGCCAGGGAGCGGAGGGTGGTGAGGATGGAGGCGTCGGGGCGGAGCTTCGAGCGGAGGGACTCGGCGTAGGACGGGGCTGAGGAAGCGCGCGGCTTCTTGGAGCTGGATGCGGCGCCGGCCGCGCTCGCCCCGGCGCGGCGCTTTTTCTCCGACATGGGGAGGACCGAGAATCGGAAGGCGGCGGAGGGAAATACGGGGTTTTGGGGGAGCGTGCCGGAGATGGCGGCGGAGCTTCAGCTCGAGCTCGAGCGCGGCTGCGATTTGGTTTGGTTTGGGGGTTGTGGAGAAGGTAGGGGCTCTGTCTGGCACTCGGGCGCGGCGTCTCGGCTGGGCTAGTGGGCCGAAAAGCTTCTGGGCTCTGGGGGCCTTTCCAGTTTGCTTAACTGACTCAAGCTCGCGGCGGCAATGAAGAAGTGATGAGATGAGCTGATTAGCTGATACAATGTCCACTTGAATGGAAAAACATATAGCACTTGTAATCATGCAATAAGTTCGTGTAGCAAACATCCAGAGCTTTATTAATTTCTATATAAAACCATACATATGTACACGTAGCTTGGCTTTTCCCCTGCGCCGTATATATAACGGGGGGGGGGGGGGGGGGGGGGGGGGGGGGAGGGGAAGGGAAACATGATCGCTCAAGATTGAGGGCTGCTTACAAACTGACTTTTACAATCAGAGATGGTGTGACTGTGTGGGCTTGGGGACACTAACTTTCTAGGAGCAGCAAGCTCTCAACACATCCTGCATGTCAGGGTCATCTCCGGCTTCTTTGTCCTGTCAAAAGAGATATCAGAAAAAGAGAGGTTGCATTCAGTATCATAGTATGATTTTATACATATCATACAGAAGGAAAACAGGAAGGGTTTCCCCCTAATCCCCTATTGATTATATACATATATCATATAAATAGAACAAAAGGGCCATTTTTTTTTTGTATGAGAGGCACTAACCTTGTGGATGTACAAAATGTTATCGATACCCGGACCTGCAACAATCAGCCCCCTTGATACCTAAAATAGAGAAATGCAATAGATCAATGCTAGAAAAGACAATTGCAAAAGTTCTAACAGCCAACTCAGAACTACTAAAGCAAAAAGGCAAAACCATAATACAAACATACCATCCGCCTTTTGTTCTAGTGTTCTTTTCGAATGATAATTCCCAGTCCTGCCTGTATCCTTCACTGTACAACTGTATTATCTTCAGGCCAGCCTGTGAGATGATGAAAATAACCGTCTATGTATATGTTGGGGAACATAAAGTAAGCAGCATGCAAAATTTAGTCCAGTATAAGAGTTACCGCTGGTGTAAAGGTAGAGAACAACCCAAATGCAAATTCAAGAGCATCATATGATGAGTGAGTTGTGTCTGCATACACTTCTGTAATGTAAAATACCAGATTTGTTATACAGTGTACAGAATGCAACAAAAAAGTATTAATCAGAATACACATCATCACGTATTTACACACTTAAATACCTACCAGGAAATCAAGACAAAAATTAATTTTTACATTTATGCAAAAAAGAAAGAAAGAAAAAGGATCCAGTTATGTTTTTTTTACTTAGCTTATTTATTATTTGACAGCTATCACGAAACACCCAAATCAAGGTTCTTAAGGGAGCAAGGCGTCTTACGGTGACTTGGGTATGCCTTATTGCCTAGGTGATGCAGCCTTGCCCTAACTTAAATCAGTACTTTATTTCTTTTCCAAACAAAAAGTAGGACACATTCTTTATTTGTTGGACGTAAATTTCAGTCCCAGATCTGCGATTCCTACTGGTACTACTTCAAAAGTTGAGTAAATACTTGCATACAGCCACACAAGTCATGGTAAAGGCAACATCATCCACTTTGTACCATGGGTTATTCTGAGTTCCAAATCACAGTTGTAATAAAATAAATAGATATATCAATGTTCATGAGACAGGAAGAAACATGTTTGTTATGCAAACCTCACGGGATAACTTAATAACTTCATAGATACCACCTTGATTATTATATTAGGTGCACGAAAAATATTTGTATATTCTCTTAGCACATAATCCATGATACATAAGGCCTGGAGCAGAGGTTATTCAAGAAACAAACCTCCTTTGAATTTGGTTTGCTCACAAAATGCCTTTGCCTGGATCAAGAAAAAACAAGACCAGTTAATAACTGACTAGTTTATTTACAACAGAAATGGATTTCATAAAAAATATCTTAATTACCAACCTACCGACCAGAAATTTTGATTTAAAGCTGTAGCTCATCTTCATGAGTTGTACTCAAATAATATTCTCAAGGAAGGCAACAATAATTATTATAGAATTACAAAACTAAAGTTCATTAACTTCTCATCAAAAGAAAGTGTCATTCATAACCGCAATCTCAATCATGGTAAACAAAGAAACAAATACCCTTCCAAGAGCCTGTCTAAACATTCAATCTCCATATCTCTATTTGGAGAGGCATCACATGAATATTCTCTTTATATATCTCTCGTGTTTCCAGCACAACTTCTAAGTTTTGTTCTCTATACTCCAATGGCCTATAATAAATAATTTTCTTTATGTGAAAAAAAATCATGATAGAACTACCATATAATGAATTTAGAGAGCAATGTAGCCTCAAATTATTCACTCCGCTGAACCTAGCAGATTCAGTCCCCAAACAAAATGAACTTAGTTTTGCTAAATGGTGGCGCAAGACGATAAGTAGAGTTTTTTTTTTTTTGCGGCGAAAGAAGAGTGTAACACTCGAAAAATTGAATTTTTGAAATAGAGTGAAATTGGTTTAATTTCGAATTTGGTGCTCATGAAAAATGTAGGTAAACAAAAACATTTTCATCAAATTAAAGTTTATCTTTAGTCTAGCAACATGTTTAAGCATTCATGCCTCTGCATAATCCTTTTTATGTTGTTTGGTTTTACAAGACTCAAAGGATTTCAAATTGCGTTTCGAAAAGTGTTTTTGAAAATCAAAACAAAAATAAATAAATAAAAGGAAAAGATCAAAACTCTCTTCCTCTCCCTCTCTTTGATTTTGGCCTGCTGGCCCAAACCAGCTCGGTCCTCCCTCCTTCTCTCCCCGCATGGGCTTGGCCCAACGCCCCCACTTCTCCTTCGCCCGGCCTAGTACGCCGGCCTTGGCCCAGCTCCCACACACAGAACCGCCTTCCTCTCCTCTCCTTGACCGCGCGAGCCCACGCTGTCAGCAGCTTCTCCCTCCTCGCGTCGTCCCAATCGGGACTCTGCCGAAGTAGAGTCCGGCTCCACCCGAGAGCTGTCTTGGCGTGCGCATCACGCCAGGACTCCCTTCTTCCCCTTTAAATAGCGCCGCAATCCCCGCCCGCGTCATCTCCATCTACAATCGCCTACCCTACCCCAGCGCCCACAGACGCACCTCGCGGACGAGTTGAGCACGCTGCCGCCGCCATTGACGCCTCAGAAGCTCCCTCGGTCCGCCGCTAGCCCTCCACCTCCTTCGGAACAAGGTTTGGGACCCATATAACCCTATGACCCGCTCGGTTTTGTGTTTCCTTGACTGTACAGTCTTGCCACCGTGAGCAGGGAGCCGCCGACCACTGCTTCTCATCGCCGGACACCTCCATCCGCCTCCGGCCACATCTGAAACCTTGGGTTAGTTCGCGTGTTCCCCCTCTTGCTCCTTGTATCCTCCCCATTCGAAGTCGTGGCCTCTAGGGCCGAATCCGTGCGCCGGTGAGCTTCCCTATCGCCGGCAATGTCCGCCACAGCGTCGCCCTCCCCTGTTCCCCTGATGGGGAATCCCATCTCTCTCCCTCCATCTATTCTGAGCCATCCATCTGGGATCCAATGGCTCACGTGAGCCGATACCCCTTCGCGGGTAACAATTGCTAAAGAGACCCTGATCTGTTTCTTATTCAACCCGCCGTCCATGGAGTACTCTGCCTTTACGCTTTCTTCTTTGAAAAGCGTAATCTCCATCAGATCTGTTTTTATTCGAAAATAAATGAAAAATCTTATTTACAGAATTTCCATCTGATTTGAAAAGCTTATAAAATCTTCGTTTTAAATCCGATTCAATCCGTTCCGGTTGCGTTAGATTCGTAATTTCAAGATCTATCTAATGGTACAGTTTTAATCTATGTTAAAGCCTTTTGAAAATAAAGTTTAGATTAATTCTTTTTAATCAATTAATCTTGTATAGAAAATCATGTTAATTTCATAACTAATTCGTTTTAGGCCTGTTTTGTCCCGTTCTAGTTGCGTTGGTTTCGTAACGATAAGATCTACATGATAGTAACAGTAATAAACATGTTTTATTCTTTCAAATAAAATGATAATCGATTAATCTATAAGCAATGGTTTTTCCAATTAAAACTAATCTATGTTTTCACCTCGATGTTTTCCTAAATAAAACATATTTAGTTTAATCTTGTTTTTCCAAGCAAATATAATGTGACTTAATCTAATTTGGGTATTTCTCTGAAATATCCTAACCATGCTTTTTATAGATAAAATAAACAAAGTCTAGTTTTCTTTTAAAAGCTAAATCTTTCGGTAGTCGTTTCTTTTCGTTATAGATCCGATTAGCGTGATTCTCGCGTCTGCGTGATCGTAGCAATACGTAGATTTCTTTTAGACCTTTTTCATTGATTGGTGTATTGTTCTAAAGTAGATATATTGTTTGCTTTGTATGATTGTTCAGATGCTTGTGTGGTGTTTATGATCTTGTCCAATCGGTGAGATTTACGAGGAGATCAAGAAGAAGTCATCAGAAGACGAGAATCAAGTGAAGAAAGGATCTAAGAGTTTAAGGCAAGTATAACATGGGATCATCCTTGTTACCTATTCACCTTAATCAATCTAGTCATATTGCATGTGTCTAATTTTGATTCCTATTAGATCTATATCATAGCTTTGTTATCCCTTTTACCTTGTCACTAATGGGTTACTATGCATATGGGTAGTTTTGCTATGCTGAACATGAAGAATCTTGAATTGAATATTGACTAATGGATATATGCAACTTTGATTAAAATTGGCTTTTATAACATGGAATAGGACCCCACTGTAGGGCAAAAGCTAGGACTTAAATGCAACCATGAGTGCTATAATGGCTCTGGCTTTAGTTAAGTATGAAGTTTGAACTAGCATGCTTGTGGTTCGTGAAAGACACATTTGCCAAGCTGGTTATGGGGTATAGCTTGTATGGGGACCGTTGCGGGTGGTACCATCGGAGTGTCCCATATACCCCTTTGCATTGGGTCTGTAGGGTCCGCTACATGCTAAAAAAGACTTTTGAAAGACTTCATAGTGTACCCTGCCCGCTCACCTTGGAAGTGTTTTGGGAGTCATGATCACGGGCATATGGGCAACACAGCTTGTGGGTAAAGTGCGTAACCTCTACAGAGTGTAAAACTATCATGATAGCTGTGCTCACGGTCACGAGCGGCTCGGAAAACTCACAGTGTTAGATACTCATGTTGTTGAACAACTTATGATGGTAAGTTTGGAGATATGATATATGAGATTGTTTCATTAATGATCATGTGGTTACCAACTGGGTTAAGCATAACTAAAGCTAATTGTTGTTAAAACTTGACCAAGTTAAAAGCAACCGATGTAAGCCAGTGTCAGTTTTTTGAGCTTCATAACCCTATGTTATTCTTGCTGAGTACTTTAAGTGCTCACCCTTGCCTTATCAACCATACCAGATTGCAAAGAGTAAGAGTTAAAGGAGTTAGACTTGTGATCAACCAGTCAGTTGTCCCTGTGAAGTTGGAGTCTTCACCTAAAGTTCGGAGTTGTCTTCCCGCTGTTCGCTGTGTTGAGGTTATCCTATGACCTTATATGTTATGTATTTAAGTATTGTCTTTTGATACTTCCTTAATTTGTGGCTATATGTGAGATTTGACTTCCTGGGCTCACATATGGTGTAAATCTGGTTTTGTTCTTAAAACCAGGTGTGACAAAGAGTTATATTATATAATAGCTGGGTACATGAACATATTACAAGCACTCCTGGATTACACTAGATATATCCAGAAACTGATTTTCATCTAAAATATACCCACGCTGTGAAAAACTCCAAATCTCAAAACCAAACTTGTTTAACGCTTCGTATAGATGACCGCACAGGCAAATGCTCGGCACCAGCAATAGCGGCAAGCTTGAGAACAGATGTCCAACGAACGACGGCCAACATTCCTGTAGGCGGAGTTGAGAAACTTCTTCTTTCTTTTGTCTTCCTTCTTCTTTCTGCCACTGAAGAATGAGGAAGACGGATCTGAACTTATTCTCCCTAGTCCTTCATCGTGGCAAGATCTAACCACGACAAAACGAAGAAGAGACCGGAGAAAATTATTCCATGGCGACGACATCATCTCCGCCTTGATGTCGTCGTCCGGAAATAAAAGTCTCCATGTCGGCATGTCGATGAAGCTGATGACGTTGTAGATGTCGCCCTCATCTTCAATGGACCCGCCATGGAGAAGACGATCCCACTCTGCCCTCTCGCCGTTGCCGGAGAGAAACAAGAGGAGAAGATAAATCTCCATTGTCAATAAACTTGACATGAAGAAAGCCTAACCCTAGAAGCTCAATCTAATAGAAAGCCTATTAAAAACGATGGATCCCCGCTCCCTTCAGCCTCCAACGAGATGCCGGAGGGGAAGGGAGGGAGACCAACAAGGAAGAGGAGGAAGCCGGAGGCGCAAGGCGGCGGCGGCGGCGCTAGCAGCAGAAGCCCTCGTGCGGGGGCCTGCGACTACTGTGCCGAAGCGCTCGACGATAAGCAGAGTTAGCAAGGACCAAGCAGCACAGGAAAGGAGTGAACTCTTTAATTATTCTAGGGGCATGGATTATCTGGAAACATAGGAATGCATGTGTTTTTGAGGGGGCTTCTCCTTTGATTAACATGATTTGGAGTGAACTGAAGAATGAGCACAGCCTCTGGTGCATGGCTGGGGTGAAGAAGCTGCAAAGTCTTGGGTTGACGTTTGCAGACTAGGTCTTTCTAGTTAAGGTCGAGTCGTGTTTGTTAGCTATGTGTTTAAACCTTGAGTTTGTGTAACTGCCTCACCCATATCTGGTACCCGTATGAGTGAGGATCCTGTTGGGGACCCCCCCTATTTTTCATCTCTATAATACAATGAAACGCAGCTCTCCTGCGTTTTCAAAAAAAAAATAGTGGAGAGCGAGAAGGGTGGTTTTGGAGGGCGGAAAAGATGGAGTGGTTTAGAGCATCTCCAAGAGATTAGCTAAAAAAACTAGCTAAATTTACTGATTTTGTTACTCTCTAAAATAGATAACATTAAAGTATTCCAACAGACTCTGTAAAAACTCAAAGATAGATAGCTAGTGAGGTAGACTATCTAAAAGTAGAGAGCGGATAAGGTGGGATGGAGAAATTGTAAATTTGGAGAGTCATTTACAGAGTCTGTTGGAGACGTTTTTTCTTTAACCATAGTCAAATTTAACTTTAGAAAACGATTTGGCTAGTCTCTTGGAGATGCTCTTAGAAAGTCTACTGGACCATGATTTTTTGGTTTGTTTTCTAAATTGATAAAGAGCCATATAGAGGGTCTCTTGAAGATGCCCTAGAAACTGCATACCAGCTTGCTTTTGAACCGAACAACACATATTGCATGCATAAGATGGTAATCACTTATCACTCTTGCCGAGCACATAGATTTTGCATTTCAAAACTAGTACCAAATTAAAAACATAACATAGAAATGATGCTCTTTTATTGTAGATGAAAACATACCTGTTCAACACTACCTGGTCCAATTAAAACAAGAGCAACTCCAGCAGCTTGCATGACATCCTGCACATTAGTGGCAACCCAAGAAGGTAAGAAATAAGCTCAAAATTCAGAAATACAGGGACCAACGAAGAGAAGCCTGCCTGTTCTAAGGTTAATCCTTCCTTGTATATATGTCGCATCCTGTTACCATTGTGTTAATTTGCTAAAGTTGTTTCTAGGAAAATCAATATTACTAAACTAAGAAAATGAGAAGATGAATAGCAAAACTAGAAAAGCAATTCTTAAACTAACTTTGAATTCAAGGGGAATTAACAAACTACATAAATTAAAAAAAAGAATTCCTTCCTTCCTCCTCGGACCTAAGGCTATTTTTAAGGGATCAATTTAATATCAGGTGGGCATTAAGGAACTCCCCACCTTTGACAACATTAGAAGATCTATCATGCAAATAATTTCCTTTTGCCAAACTACCACTAGGTAACGTACAACTAGAAGGTTTAGCAGGAAAACTTGTTAAAGCACCTTGATGCATTAAGCAAAGTGGGAAGTATTTCAAATGTTGTTACTGCACACCGGCAACTGGCAAAAGTGGGAATATTTTGAACTATGTTACTGCACACCGGCAACTGGCAAAGTATGACACGGCAAACTCCGAAGTGGCTACAGATGAACAGCGCGAGAAATCAGCCATGAAACCTGTTTCGCCGCGAGAAGGTCCGCCCTCTTTCGGCACAGCACGCACCTGCAAACGGAAGGAATACATGCCAACATATCAGCCACAGGAGTCACCCATAAATCAACGGATAATTCGCAGATAAACGGTGAACCGACCCGAAATGGCGGGCAAACGCAACCACTGCCTTCCTTTCCTTCCACAGATCAACGATGGGCACCGCCTTGCCGCTCAGGTCGAACACCTCGACCCCCTGCAGCTTCTGCACGAGCCCCTCCGCCGGCGCAGCCTCCGCGGTGCTCCCTGAAAATCGCGTCGAACACAGCATGCGACTAAGAAAGTGAGCGTGGGCGCGCGAGCGAGGCTTCGTCAGAGAATCGAACTGACGGTATCGAAGCGAGAGGGGGGATTGGGGTACCGACCACGACCAGTCGCTCCGAGCTTGGCGTCAGGGAGGAGGCGGCGGACCGGGCGCGCTATCCGCTGGCCGAAGAAGGAGACGCCGACAGCCCCCCTCACGCGGAGACACTGCGCGGACTGGCGCGGGGCCACGATCGCCGCAGCCGGGAGCGGGCTGGCGCTGGCGGCGGCGCGCGGCATGACGAGCGGTGCGCGCGCGGCCATGCGGTGGGCACTGGGCTAGTCCTGTCTAGTCACTGGCGGCGAGCCGGCGGGCTTGGGCAGTCGGGGTAGTTACGTGGGATCTCGGTGGCCAGGATCCGGTTATGCGGCTGTCGCCACGCGGTGGACTCGAGCCTTCGATGAAGAGTGCGGTTGTGCCTGCGCTGTTCTCGCTGGCTCGCGTTTGTTCTGCACAAAGTGGGGCCCACGCGTTTGGAACAGTCTAGAACTCGCCCGCCGCCACGCGCGCGCCGAACCAGCGACGCCTCGCATTCGCTGAGGAGCCGAAGGCCGTAGAGCACACGAACTGTAGACTCCTAGAGCACGGCAGCGCACCATGAGGGGCTTCCGCTTTGCGCTGGTCCGTGCGGCGCGGTCGCGGTCGCGGGCGGAGCTCCAGACCGTGCAGCGCCGCCGGCCGTCGGATCTCGCCCAACGTTTTTCGCACTCCTCGTCGACGCCGGCGAGGCCATCCTTTGGCATCGCGTTCGACATCGATGGGGTCATCCTGCGCGGCCGAAGCCCGATCGGGGGCGCGCCGCGGGCCATCCGCCGCCTCTATTCCGAAGAAGGTAACGCCCTTGCGCTTCTCGTGCTCTGCTGCATTCGCTGAAGCAGCTTGCAGCTTCATCAGGAGGACTCAGAGAGTGTATCGCTCCTGTGTTTGTAACGGCGAAGTGGACTCAGATGTCTCGCCATGCCTGTCGGCTGCCGCATTAGTGTCTTTTGAGCATTTCGTCGAACGGGTCCAAGGCGTTAGGCATTGTGTCTTGTGTATTACTCCATTATTAAATCGTATTTGGATTTAAAATTGTTTTTAGGCTGCACCATTTGCTCATTTCTGGAGCACGAACCTGTGAGAGTAATTTGTTCTGCCAATGTTGCTACTCCTATTTGCTAAGTTAGGCCTATAGCTTCTACTAGGGTTAAAGATCATGGATCACAGTTATTTGTTCCTTTTCAGGTACCCTGAAGATTCCGTTTCTGTTTTTAACTAACGGTGAGTAGTGTACTGTGCTATTTGCACACCCTGTTTTGCTATCATTGTCGCATACTAGCTCCCTGTTTTGGGATATTTCTAAAAAGTTCCTACTATACATCAAGCAATGCAATCGACAAAACCTCTTCTTTGATTAGACATTGTTTTTAACTAGACTGCCAAATTATATGGCATTTACTAGACTGGTGCATTTAATTATTTGGCTAATGTTGAATTATCTTCATTCAACGCAACCTGTTCTTTGAGTTACTATCTAAGAGGCAATCTTGTTCTGGAAAGGTCGATTATCAACTTTCTAATGCTGTGGATAATTGTTATATGAACAGTGAACAGTCTATCCTGTAGTTTTGTTATAGCTTTTACATGGCCATCGGTAATCAAAGCTAAGGGTTGTACAAAGGCACCATGTAGCGTGGAACTTTTAATTGTGTTGCTGAATTTCTTATTGAGGCTATTAAGGTTTACCAATTTGTTGGTAGGAGGAGGTGTTCCAGAGCATAGAAGGGCCCTTGAGCTAAGCCAACTTTTAGGAGTCAACATTTCTCCAACACAGGTACTTCTGCAGTACTCATGAGTCATTGCTTATCTACTTCACAGCTATGGACCTTCAAGCTAACTAATAACTCCCTATAGTAAGGAGAGAAAATTAGTGCATCTCTTTTCTTTACCTTCTCAACCATTGTCTATGTTAATTTCCATCTACGAAATTTTCTGATGCGTGTAGGTTGTGCATGGCCATTCTCCTTACAGAGAGCTGGTGAAGCGGTGTGCCTTTCAAGTACTACATCAATGATTTCTTGTTTCTTCATGGACTTGTAGCACCTGAATGGAAACCCTTTTGAACTCTGCAGTTTCGAAGATGACCTTACTGTTGCTGTTGGAAAAGGAGAGCCTGCAGTAGTGATGTCCGAGTATGGATTTAGGTAATTCTTCGTGTTCCTATCATGGGTTAAATTTATTGTGTGAATTCCTCATGATTCATCTGTGTCTACAGAAAAGTTCTGTCCATAGATGAATATGCATCATATTATAAAGATATTGACCACCTGGCTCCTTTCAAGACATGGAAAGTTGGGCAAACAGACAGTTACAAGTCTGCGAAAGTGCACCCATCATATGATGTTTATTCAGAGCGAGTTAAAGGAGTGTTTGTTGTCAGCGATCCTGTTGACTGGGGAAGAGATCTACAGGTACTTCTGTCATGCCAGGGCCTCACTAATAGAAAACCTTCTTGGGCTGCATTTGTTTCATTTTCACATAATATCTTAACGAGTGATGCATAAATATCTTTTCCTCTTAAGTGCATGTGTTCATGTGAAATTGTGATTACTTCCTTTTGATTGTCTACATAAGTTCAATAATCTTTTTTTTTTATTATTTCCCATATGAAAGGTACTCTGTGACATCTTGTCTACTGGTGGACTTCCTGGGACTGAAAAAGGGGATCAACCTCCTTTGTATTTTGCAGCTGATGATCTTGAATACCAGGTAAGATGATGAACACCCTACAGGCCACAACTTCTCTTATTTCCATCCAGGTACAATGATAGTACGATAAATGTTGGACTGGAAGAAACTTAGTTTTGAGATCCTATGACAGGCTGCATTTCCTTCTGAGCGGCTTGGCATGGGTGCTTTCAGGATAGCTTTGGAAAGCATCTTTAATCAGTAAGCCATTTTTATATTTATGAGATATTGTACTTCAAAATTTATAAGCATGGATGTGCGGCTAGCTTAATCATTTTCTGCTCACTTAAATTGCAGAATAAATGATTATCCACTGAAGTATACATCATATGGGAAACCTAAGCCATTTGTGTTCAAGAATGCAGCAAACATACTTGAAAAAATTGTTATGAGTATGTATCCTAATTCACAGACATCAATGGAAGTAAAAGATTGTCAGTTTTCAACTATCTACATGGTTGGTGATAATCCTAAGGTGGATATCAATGGAGCTATGAAGGTTAGTCTTTAATACATTTTATCTTTTATATAAAAAAATATCCACTGCATGGAGTGGTTGGTGGTTCAAGGATGCTGTACAGCTTTCAATATCCGTTTCCTTGATGAGATCAACATTGCCTATTATTACAATAAATATGTTTGCAGAGTTGAACAGCTTGCTTGTAGTCCAGAAAAAAAAAAGGAGGCTACCTGATGCATCGGAAAACAGCATTACGCCATTGAATAGCATACCATCCACTTTCAACATTTTTCTTTTTCTATGTTGCTCTTCTATTACATTGAATTGAAAGCAGTTATGAGCCAGTAGGCTATTGCTTCTTATCAAGAGATACTTAACCTGCATAATTTGAACTCTCCAGGCTGGCCACCCATGGTCATCTGTTCTTACAAGGACGGGTGTTTTTAGGGGAAAAGATAACGACCCACAGTTTCCTGCAGATGTGGTATATCTTATAACCAAAAACTCTCGTTCCACCCTGTGTCTGTTAAGTTATCTGGTAACACATGTTTGGCAAGAATATATGTGTACATGACAGATGTTTGAGTCTTAAATTAAGAATAACCATAAGCGTCTTCCCCATCTTATAATGAACCTCATTGTCTCAGTTCTATTATCCTTTTAGTGTTCTCAGTAGTAGAGCAGCTCAGAGCTCACACAGCTAGAGAGTTTGATCTGCATGGGGTCAAATCTCGAGTAATGAGTAATGATGTGCAAAAATGTGCCTCTTTGTTTTTGTTTGTGTAATGCATGATAAATGTTTGTGTTATAACTTATATGCGAGTCAATGCCACAAAATATAGGAACTAACCTGGTTCAGCTGGTGATAGGTGTGGGCTTACAATTTGGGTGCCTTTTTTTTCTTATAAGAAAACAATTACCTAGTTCATTTTTTGTTAGTATAATATGTTATATTCATGTTTCACTGGCAGCTATTTTTTTTAATTTGTTATTTATGTTCCTCGGATTGCGATTCTTGCGGGTTTCCTGCTTAACTGAAATTTGTTGACTCAACACTATCGATCTGTTGTGATGAAATATCTAGGATGAAAACAGAAACATTGGTTATCCATTATCGTGGATTTATCATGTCAATTTGCTTGTTGTTCTGATAAAAGTTGTGTTTGCCTTTCAGGTTGTTGATACTGTTGAAGATGCCATCAACTATATTCTGGAGAAGGAATGTGTACAGTGATGATACTGTTGAAGATGCCAGCAACAATATGCTCCCTTGGTCATTGTCATTTGGCATGCTTGACAAGATAAGATGTACAGCCCATTTTTTTTTGGTCTAGTAAGTTTAACTTGTAATCTTTGCTTGTAAAATATTTTTTTATTTGCATTATTTTTCTATTGCAGGGGCCTTGGCCCCTCCATTTTCTTCAAAGAAACAACAAATAAATGTTAGAGACGACAGGCCATATTTTCTTGCACGTGTTTTTGGGTGCTGAAGAGAATATTTATCACTATTTGGTCTGTTCAGCTGATCGTTTCTGTGGCTGATAAGCCGGACTAATAAGCCAAACAAATAAGGTGATTATTTGCTTCTAATAGATGTTCTTGTTTCCATGTAGATTATTTGCTTCTCCCAGGCTGCTCTTTACTTGTTTGAAGTTATGAATTATAACGTTCCATTATCATAATCATTGATTCACCAGATTGAACATTCAAATTTCTAGCTTTCTACAACTTTTTAAGAGCAGGTCCAATAAACTTGGCTTTAAGTCAAGCCATATCATCTTGAGACAAGTTGAAAAGACAAGTTGTACAATAGTTAGATTTTTCATGTAATTTAAAATTTTATTTTTTATTAAATAGGCCCACATGTTGTAGGGAAATGAGCCAATAGCAAGTATGGAAGGGGTGGTAGGGACCTGCATGTAGTCTAGAAGAATGTGATGAGCTTGGTGCCAAGTTTAGAGCCTATTTCACTCTTCTCTCCTTTATTCTCTCTCTTCCACATAAAATTTTGCTGAGTTAGCTTGGCTATAAGCCAAGCTGAGGTGTATTATTATACCTGCTCTAACAAACTGATAACTTCAAGTTTACATCTTGTCAAAAAAAAAACTTCAAGTTTACAGAATCAGCATAGATTCTGCTGCTCCTTGCATGGAACTGATTACCTCAAGATGTTCTCTTCTACGTGCTCACAATGTTTCTTCGGGGGTGTTTCTTTCCAACTTTTATGGCTGATCTACATCTACTGATGTACATAATTCGGTACTTCAAAGAAATTCATGATTTTTCCTTTTTTTTTTCTTTCGCATAAAAAGATTTTTCCTTATTTTTTAAGACCAGTGATGATAATTGATACTAGCTTACGCACTGAGCCATGGCTTGAGCCGAGCCACTGAACACTCGGCCCCACATTATCTGAACTGGCCGTAGACCAAGTCCACGTGAACCCCCTCTCATCTTCCCACAGATAAGCCCTTTCACTCCACTCTTTCTCCTTCCTCCGTCCGTCCCTCCCAGCGCCCAACGAGCCCGCCGTTCCTCCGGCGCCCTCCCGCCCAGCAAAATGGAGACATCCTTCCTCCCCACCACGCTCCCCACCGCAAAGCCCTCCCCACGTTCCGAACCCACGCCGCAGCCGCCTCGATCCGTCCCCAACAGCGCCCTCGCCGCTCCACCATACGCGCGGCCATCACCCGGGGCCGCAAGGAGGAGACGGTGGCCACCGTCCGGGAGCAGCTGGAGGGGTGCTACCTCCTGGCGGGTATCAAGTACGAGGGCCTGACGGTGAAGCAGCTGCAGGGAATCCGCGACGCGCTCCCGAGACCTGCAACCTGCTGGTGGCGAAGAACACGCTGGTGGGGAAAGCCATCGAGGGCACCCCCTGGGAGGCGCTCAAGCCGTGCATGAAGGGTATGAATGCCTGGCTCTTCGTCCACACCGAGGAGGTACCCACCGCGCTCAAGCCCTACCGCGCCTTCCAGAAGGAGGAGCGCGTCGAGGAGACCAATGACTTCGTCGGGGCCGTCTTTGAGGGCAAGTTTTACGGACCCGGCGACTTCAAGACGCTCGAGACTATGCCCAGCCGCGCCGAGGTTTACGCCACGCTGCTCGGCGCGCTGCAGGGACCCGCTACGTCCCTCGTCGCCACGCTGCAGGCGCCGGCCAGGGATGTCGTTGCTGTGCTCTCCGCCTACGTGCGCAAGCTCGAGGAGGAGGCTGGCGCAGCCTAGTGGGGTTCTGAAATGGTTGTCATCTCCCTCTCACTCCCGATTTGCTGTTTGTACAATTCTGTGTACCTCTACTAGCTCACAATCACATTTGAATTGAATCACAGTGTTTCCCTTTTACAATGCTTGGCCTTACCTGGAACTGGAAGACTAAAGAGCGCATTAGTGATTCTTAGCATTTCTTTCTACCATGCATAGTGTTCTAGGATCAAATGAGGTTGTATAGGAGGGTGGTGACTAGTATGTCGAATGATTTGATAGTTAGATTTGTGTTAGAGCAATTCTACCTGTCAATGTTCCAGGGAGGATTTCATGGTGAATTGCACATGCCCCTGAAACAATTTTGATTGCTTAAATTCTAGAGTGCTTGTGTTTGCTTATATGCTGGAGTGTCGTTAGATATAAATTGGCACTGTTGTTCAGATTAGAGATAAGCCTGACAGTAAAAGGGGAAGTCCACTTACGCACTGACAGAACTCTCGCATTCGAGTAAGTTGTAACAATAGAATCAGAGTTGGAAATTCTTCTGGATATCTAAAACGACTCTCTTATTCACTGTGCATGATATCTTTATTGTATGAACATTCACTTGCTTTGAAGATCACATCCAGATAACCATCCATTTGGTGTGTGCTAATTGCCTTCACTGGTATTGATTGTTGTCCTAATTTGACGAATGTCGCTAGTCTAATGGAGGACACTCGAGTCATGTGGCTGATGACAATTGTTTGAGTTTGCAGCTACAAGTTAGGTGAGTTTGCAGTGATTTTCTTGGATTTAGCCCCGTATTCGAAACCTTTAATCCCAGTCCTGTATGCATGGCTCTGACAACCAAGTGCACCCTTTGTGACAAACAGGTACTTAGTTTTTTTTTTCATTAGACTGGCAGTTTCAAAAGCTCAGGCATCGGGCTATCAATTTGTCAATGGATAAGAAATTAGAATGCAGTTTGCAGGAATTTTGTTTTTACATGGTACTGCTTATGAACATGAAATTTCTAGCAGAGCCGGAGGGTGGGAGCCCCCTTCCCCCTCCCCAAGAGCAAAGGTATAATCGTATTTTTTGCTCCGGTTCTGGTATCATGAAGCATTATTTGATGCACAGCTACTTGTAGTTGTAGGTCCTGGTCTTCTGGTTGTGTTATGTATTTACATCCACAATACCTTATAATCGGTTTTCTTTTGTAGCCATCAATCATGATTAGTTTGATTTGGCAATGAAAATATTTGGTGCTGTCAGTTTGTTGCAACATATAGAGTGCCATCCAGGTAAATATCTGTTTTTTAGAAACACAGTACTGACTGAGGCTCACACATACACGCAATTCACCACACGCACGCACATATTCATGCCTATGAATACCTATATGTTTGTTCTATGTGCAATGCAGCAGTCACTCAATTAGCGAATGAACTATGCTCTTGTTCTATGGTGAAACAATAGTTTTTCCATAATGTGTTCTTGTAGCAGTCTTCAGTGTTCAGTATCTTCCCATTAATCAGTAATGTAGCATTCTAAGCTTGCCACTGTATCATTGTTATTTTGACTGAGGTGATTTTCACTGCTGAAAGATGCAACCGCTTGAATACTATATACATAAATTTTTAACTTAGCACATCATCACAACAGACTTTCAGTGAAGTAGATGTACATGTCTATATTTATCAAAAATTTATCTGAGCACCATGTGCATCAATTCTTGCTGTTTAGTGTCCGTAAATAGTTAAATTCTGCACATTTTCATTTTTCAGTACATGAATTATTGCCGAGCTGATGCTTATGCATCACTATATACTAGTAATATATTTCGTTTGTCAGATCTGAAAATGAACATCTTATACCCGTAAATGTAAACATAATTATGCTCATAGCGGTTGTATAATTAGGCATCGCGGGGTGATTGTTTTGCTTGCCTAATTTCAGGCTCATTTATGCTATCCTAAAGCATCAGAATCAGGCACGCCTCCTTGTGGCAACTGACAAGCGACCCAGCTTGTCATTGCCCTCGAGCTTGACGCCTGAGGATTTTGAATCGATGCCTGACTTTTTTTTTTGACAACAACAACTTTTAATATAAAACGTTAAAGCACGTCAGAGCACATACGTAGAAAAGCAACTGCTATTCAGCTGATCTGCAATCTTTCTTTACATGAGCTGGCAAGTGGCAATTGCTATTTACGCCTTTAGACTATCTCCAACAACCATAATCCAAAATACAATACCCATTTGTTCTTTGGATAGCGCTATAGATAAAAGGTTCAATATTCAGTTTAGTTTTCTCTAACAACACTATTCAAAAGATAATTCTCTTTTCAAATGAGTTTTCAGAAGTGAGGATACTCAAACTTGTGTTATATCTCTCTAAAATGGGTCTTCTGAATATGTACTCTGTTGGAGGTTATAGATATCCTGCCGGAGACTTGTTTTAGGTTTGGTTACCCCCAATGGGTCTTGGAGATAGTCTTGTTGGGTTTTTTGTTTCGGGAATCAGTGTTTTTTGCTTTGGGTGAACACCGAGACTGCTATCTGAATCTTTGACCGCTGAATATCTGACTGAATCAAGCAATTAGAGCGCTTGTGGATTTGAAATTAAAATTTTAAATGGCACTACATATGCGGTGGTATCCGTAAAGGTGGATCCCATCTTTGAGCAGGATAAAAAGAAAATTCGAGAGAATAATCGATGTGGTTGGATCGGGACCGAAAGGGACGTTCTCTGAACAACAGACTTAATTTGCGTGAATTAACTTCATACACTAGCTTGCCATACGGATGGGAATGGGTACCCAATGAGTATTTGATCCGACCCACAAAAAAGGGTCAATCGGTCATAGAAGTCGGTCCTAAATTTCAAAATGGACCAATAGAGTCGGATCTTATTGACCTAATGGGTACCATACCCATGAATCGACTCACTCATCATATTAATAATTTTTTTTAGTATTCTTTGTTTTTTTAAATAAATATGATTGGTTATAATTTGAAAGACTGTCTGTGATTGAAAGTGAAAAATGGTAAAATCATAGTTCTGCCAACTTATTTAAGTTGATGACTGAAGTCAAACTGAGCAAATTTATTTGCCAAGAATTTTCCTCAACAGAAAACAACAAATAATATGTTTCAAACAAGGTGTCAACGGTGGTAGCAACAGGCATCAGGTATGTGGGTCTGTTGTGTGCAATTAGACGACGATGGGTCCGCGCGTACTGGCGTACACATCCGAATGGCCATCCGTCAATGAAGCTGCGCTACTGGCACACGCCTGACACATCACACATCCACGTGAGCTTCTCGTTGAATGATGCCCTTAAATAATAATATTAATATAATATTAAGATACTTTTTAATCTTGTATTTTATTTTTTAAAATAGATTGTTTGTATTCATGATTTATGATTGTGAAGAAAAAATATTTGGGCCGACCCATGATATCCAATGAGTCATTAAAATCATAGCACTTAGAAGAAATGAGTGGATCCATGGGCCATGACCTCTAAAATTGGCCTTGGAGCCGGGTCGGTCCATTCCCATCTTGAACTTGCCATCACGCCAAATGATCACTAGTCGGACTACTTAAGTTAGCCTTCAACAGTTGAACTCCAAGATCTGGATTTGGTTGATTTCTCTCGGGTAAACTTTTCATGTAAACCGGATGAGAAGTACGGCAACATCCTCACACGAGATGAGCACGAGTGATTGCTTGCAAAAGTCTACCGCTTAGCTTAACATTTTGTTTTAGGTAAGGTCCATTTTCCAACCAACAACTTATAAGGTAGTTTGATTTTCAATCCTAAACTGTAAACTGAATGCTAAACGTGCTTTATTATTTATTAAATTCAGATAAATTTGGTTCTCTTGCTGGTTCCAAATGTAGTTTTTCTATTTTCTAAAAATATAAAACCTGTAGTTTAATGTATAAGAAATCATAACTACTTGGAGTTCTTTATATTATTTATTCATGTTTTTAGTATTTTATTGTTTGTAATCATGGCCGTTGTTTATTAAATTTTTTTTTTGTGGTGTATTTATATTGATTGCATCATGTTTGACGCACTACTTTGTTTCAACCCTATAACTTCATCAATGTAAAGTAAAGTGCTAGCCATAAATTGTCTAAATATGATCCATACAACGGTGGACATATATGATCGAGATTGGTGTTTAGAAACACATGTTGGCATGTACATGCTCAACATGTGCTATCTACACCGTTGAAATATACTTTAAATTTTTTGTTGTTGCACTCTCCTCAATAATGATCACACTCTCTAAACTGCTTCACACTACTGATTTGAATTGTACATATCTCAGTGTAATGTTGGACAGTAACGATAATGGTTGCTACGTGTGCACACACAAAAAATGCACTCATTGGTGTCACCTTAACATCTTCCACATGTTTCTATGTGCGTGTTTGGAACTGCTCCACAAACTTTGCTCTGTAAACTCCACTGTGGAGCAGCTCCACAAAAAAAGTACCTCTTTAGGTGCTCTTACAACTCCACTTTTTTCTAGAGCCGTGTGCGTGGAGTTAAAACCGTTTGGCTAAAAAACGTGGAGAACAGCCCCATGTATTCAGCCTCCTAGATCCTCTTGGTTGATCTGCATGTCTAGTGCGAAACTACAATTTAAATAAACCATAAAAAACAATAACATAATATGATTGAAATAAATAAGTCCCACATAACTCAATATATCACCAATGAATAGATTAATATTTCTAGAGAAAACATTGGTCCTAGTTTCATGTATCTCAGATTTAAAATAAATTAGTTATAAATATTTAGAAATTATAACCATATTCTTATTATTTTTTAAAAAATAAAATCACCTTTGAAACTAGCTAAATGACCAATTTTGTATCTAGAACTGTGAGAGGGCGCATTGAAAAATCAAATTGACCTGCAAGCCGATGATGAAGGTTGAAAATATATATATTTTTTTTTTCTTTCATGAAAGCTAGCACCGCTGCAAGTCTGCAACGGCAAGGGCATGTTTTGATGATGATGATGAGACGGTCTTGTCACTTGTTTTAGAAACGTGTGATATGATATGAGGTTCGTTCCCACCCATATGTTGTGTGAGACAAGCAACGTTAGGCACGCTGTCGCGGTGTTGCCTGATCCGGTGCCAAATCTATATACCAGCGAGCAGCGTCCCAGGTACTGTACACGTTTGCTCTATCCGGCTTGCCGACGCCACCGTGTGCGTGAGGCCATATCCCGGCCGGAGCCGAACACGAAGCCCGGGAAAGCCGGTCTTTATCGCCACCGTACCAGGACAACACAGCACGGCACGACCGCGACGCATCCGAATGCCGCCGCGTGGGAACGAGGAAACCTGGTCCTCAGGATGAAGCGCAGCCACGTGAAGATGAATCGAGACAGGTGCCCCGGTTACGCGAGCAACAGAAAGTCTCGGCCCGCGGCCACACAGCCAAAGGGGGCTAGATGCGTTCAGGATGCAAAGGCAGGCGATGACCCCGGAGAAAAGCACGCGGTCTCGGCCACACCGTGCTTGCTGGGGAATAAGGGAAAGGCGGGCGATGCTGCTGGCTGCTGCCGGCGTTCGTACGACCGACACGACCGCCTCTGCGCTCACCGCGAAGGCGCTCGGCGCCCGGCGCCCGGCGGCAGCTTTCTTGAAAAGTTTTTTTTTTTTACTTTTACAAAGAGAAATTCTTGCAGAGAAGAAGGTTGTTGCCGAGCTCAAACAAACGCGCGCCGCCCACCGATGATCGAACGACGGCAGGGCGAACAGGATAAGCTCTGTGGATCGAGAGATGCATGTTCCGCTCCCGTTACGTTCCGGACGTGCTTGCTCCTGTCCTGACATGGACTCTTGGTGCTGGTTCACTGTCGTGGAACTTTGCACAACGGGCTGAGGCTGGAAAGGCAGTGGTGCCGTGGTGGGGTGCCCCGTGGCCCCAGAATATATATCTGTGCCTCCATTGGCTCTTTACATGATGCTATATCTAGCGGTTTGGGGCGCCTAGCCCTTGACTGCATTTCTTTTTTCTTTTTTTCTTTTTGATTGGCGTAATAGTCCTTGACTGCATAACACACAGAAACTGTATAAGAATCGGTTTAACTTATGCAGGCGTCAGCCTCCAAAACTTATGGCATGTTTGCAAGTTTTCCTAAAGGGTTAGGAGCCATGATTTATGAATCGACTCCTTCAAAACAGCTCCATCTCTTTTTTTTTTTACTAGAAGAAAACAGATGTAAACAAGTTCTCTTACTAGACCGTTTAGTAGGGCTTCTTCGTAGGGGCTGGAGAAGAGCCATATCAAATGGAACTTATAATTGATTTGCTACATATTAGCTTTAGCTATGCAAGTTACTATCTCCTCTACAGTCATTGTGCATCTAAAAAAAAGCAGACAATACCTTTGCGGCCATTCCTTATCTACGAGCTTTAGAGGCAGAGAAACTTAGTACAAAGAAAAAAGTGCCTTTATTTGTGAGAATATGAGGGCATGAGAATCTAGATACACGGTTACTAAAAAGGATATGCCATATTGCCACTGCACTGTTTAAGCATACAAAGGTTAGGTCGTCTTCACTGAAAGTTTTTTCATGTTCCAGTTTTCAATGCCCCGCGTGTTAAACAATGCTGAATTTTTTTATTTCTATGAAACTCTCTTTGCTCTCGTAAAACTTTTATTATCTCTCTTTATAAATAAAATATTATGTCAACATATAAAACCTCCATTAAAATTGACCTTAGAACACAGGATCATGCATACATGGATTAGTTTAGCCTGACCTGGTCACTTTCGGCCAATCGGCCCATGGAGAGCTGTAGATGCCAATGGAGCGAGCTGGCGTGAGGCACCTCGGACTCGGAGTCTCGGACCCGGTCGGTCGGGTATTGGTTGCCCGGTCCCACGCCGCGGGTCGTGCTTTCACCTTGCTTGCTAGGAGTACTAGAGTGGGAGTAGTTTAGTTGCTGTAAAGCCGAACTCCTGCGTCTCTACTCGTAGTGGTTATGAAATGCGTTTCCTTTGACAGATGAAACAGGAGTCACACCTAGCTGCGGTGGGGTGCGGTACATCCTCACCAAAAGTAACTGGATCATACAAGGATACAAATTCATAAATAAGTGGAGGAAAATGAAGTGCGAAATAAATAGTAATCATAACTTTTTAGACGAACTGGTCTTAGATATTCCGTGCTCGTACTCGACCAGGAACACGCATAGACCTGTCCCGCTAGAGGGGCAGCCGCCGCCGCCCACGGCCCTCCGCCCTCCGCCGTCGCCGTCGTCGCTGGTCCCCCTCCCTTCCCCTCCGTCATCTCGCCGGGGGCCGAAAGGAGCGGGGATCCATTGTTTTTAATAAGTTTTTTCAGTAGACCGAGTCCTAAGGTTAGCGTTTCTCCATATCAAAGTTCTTGATATTGGAGTTTTATCTCCTCCTTCTCCTCTTCTCCGGCAATGGTGAAGGAGAAGGGTGAAATCGTCTTCTCCATGACGGCTTCGTTGAAGACGAGGACGACAACCACCATCTTCATCGACATGACGACATGAAGATCTTTGTTTCCGGACGGCGGCATCAAGACGGAGATGATGTCGCCGCCATGAAATAATTTTCTCCGGTTTTTTCTTCGTTTTGTTGTGGTTAGATCTGGCCACAATGAAAGACTAGAGAGAATATCCTTCAGATCAGTCTTCCTCATTCTTCGGTGGCAGAAAGAAAAAGAAGAAAGACACCAGCAAGAAGAAAAAGATTCTCAATTCCACCTACAGGAATGTTGGCCGTCCGTTGGACATCTGTTCTCAGGCTTACCGATATTGCTGGTGCCGAGTATTTGCCTGTGCGGTCATCTATACGAAACGTCAAAAAAGTTTGATTTTGAGATTTGGAGCTTTTTACGGCGTGGATATACTTTAGATGAAAATCAGCTTCTGGATATATTTAGTGTAACCCAGAATGCTTGTAATATGTTGATGTACCAAACTATTATATAATATAATTCTTCTTTAAAAAAAACTTTTTAGACGAACTAAGAAAACATAAATTCAGCTCAGACTCGGAGCTACCACTGCAGATCAACTTTCTCTTTTTATTTTGTTATATACAGGTGGTCTGAACTGAACACGACTGCAAAACTTCCGTGATCACCTTGGAAATGGAAAAACAACTTGCGATGTGGCTGGTGCGACAAAGGAAATCCCTAATTAATTAATTAATTAATTGAACACATAGTGCTTGCCGTGGGTGATTGGTTTAAATATTTGTTTCCTCCGAGACCTCACCAAAGCCTACCCAGGTCGAATGCAGTACTAGTCTCCATGCTCTAGAAAGTTCTGGGCTCATTCCGGTCGCCGACTCGCCGTCGCCATCCTCAGCTTAAAGAAACGAGAAAATTAATCAGGAAAGGACAGGAGCTCGATTGCTAATGACAGCCGTCCTCCTAATGACAACCGCTAACATGTACGTGTGGGTCACAGGAGCTCACAACTAACATGACACACAAGTACACCGCTGCCAAATTTGTGTGACCTGCTTTTGTCCGAAAATAAAAGTTGAACAACCTTTCTCTCTCTCTCTTTCTAAAAAAACTTGCCAACCTTTCAAGTTTCAAGTGTTCTAATATGACACACAAGTACACCGACAAATTTATGTGACCTGCTTTTGTTTGAAAATAAAAGTTGTATAGCCTCTCTCCCTCTCTAAAAAAAACTTGCCTAAACTTTTTGAGACGAGCCATGTCCATTCAGCTCTACTCCCTCTATCCCAATTTAATTGTCGTTTTTTGTGTCTGTGTCACATATTTAATTTAATTTATACAAAATACATATAACATTTATATCTTTAAATAATTTTGTTAAAAAACTAGACTTAAAGATCTTTCCGATGATATTAATTATGTAACATAAGTATTAATATATTTTAATATATATTTAATTAAAATTATTTCTCAGGAAGTGAGAAAAATAATTATTTTGGGACGGAGGTAGTAGTCTCTAAGCACTTGAAATTTAACGACCGGAGGCACTTAATCATGCAAGATTCTAATTCCTTAGCTGGCTAATATTTTTTTATCTATTTTATTATGAGAGAAAAAATATATCATAACTGATAAACCGAGTTAATAAGTTAAACTAACGTACTAGGAAAAAAAGGCTATCTTCACTCCATGCCTTGATAGAAAAAAAAATTATATAGTAAAACAAAAGGTCAAAATATAATGGAGAACATCTTATAAATCTCAAGGAAGCAAAGTATATCTTCTTTTTCAAAAGGTTTACTCAGTGGTGAGATATGTAGTCAAAGTCAAATTATAAGTGGAAAAACATTTCATTTGATAAATTCCCAACTCCCGGAAACAAAAGCCAACGCTGACTCGCTGAGTGCCCTGGTTCCCAAATCGCTCTCCAGGTCCCGCTTAAACGCCGTTAAGACCCCACCGTGACGATCTTTCCATCCGAACCGCGGGCCCCAGCATTCCCGGCCCCACACCACCTCCACAAGCCCACCTCAACCCACCGACGTGCGGGCCCCAGTGACTTCTCGAACCCCACAAGTCAGTGACGCAGCCACGACGTGCCGCTCAAAGTGGCCCCCGGGCGATCTGCGGATTCGGGCTTCGGGGGAGCGCAGGGAGCGCGCGGCTTTATATCTCGTCGGATCTCGGCTGGGGCGCGGGCCCCACCCCCACTCCCTGCCCACCTCCACTTGCTCCACGTCACGGCGAGCGCCTCCTCTCCCCCGTTATCTATCGCCTCCTCCGCGGCTTCCTCGCCATCACAGCACAGCAGCGCATCGCCTCGCCTCGCCTCTCCCCGCCGTTTGCCCGGAAGTCCTCGCGGCCTCATCTCATCTTCGTCATCGTAAACACCCACGCGTAGGTGCGCACCGCGCCCTCTGCTGCGGCTACCGGGAAGCTAGC
The DNA here is from genome assembly GCA_022036555.1 of Microstegium vimineum. Classification (NCBI taxonomy): domain Eukaryota; kingdom Viridiplantae; phylum Streptophyta; class Magnoliopsida; order Poales; family Poaceae; genus Microstegium; species Microstegium vimineum. The sequence goes on along the minus strand of CM039139.1, from coordinate 7,835,525 downwards.
TCGTAAATTCAACTCCTCTCCCCATTTTTTGAAGTATTAATTTAGCTGGTTTTTTTTTTGGGGTTGTTTCTGCGGCAGAGTTCGCCAGGGTCGCCCCAGTGGATCTCGAGAAGTCTGTTTCCCCAGAGTGGACCGGCTCGGAGGCGCTGCTGTTACCTTGGGTGGAGGCAAGTTGGAACTGTGCTGTTTGCTTCACAGTTTTTTTTTCCTTCTGAAGTTTTGCTCTGATGAGGCTTATCTTTTTGTTCTATATTTAGCTCGGACCTCGGATTAGTGGGATTTTGAAGGGAGACGGTGGTTTCTGACTTCCTTTCTCTACTCATACCAAATCCTTTGCTTCGTACTGCCTCAAATCTCTATTGTCGGTTTTATGTACGCGGAATTTCGTATATAATCCTTATTATTGTGAGCTGTTTAATGTTTCACAGGAGGTGGAAGCAATTGATATTGGGCGTCGCGGAGCACATGGCTTAAGAATAATTTCTTCCAGCCCGGCTACAAGTAGTCCTCTCTGACCCTGACCAGTACTGCAGAATGGTGTAGCTTATTCTGAGCATCTGTTATGCTCATGACAGATTGGTGTTTGATTCCTATATGTTTTCCCTGCAGATTCGTAGTTGGATTCAGCATATGCATATTTGATGCTGACATAGGATGTGCCCCACCATCTGTGAACTCCCTCTAGTTGCACAAACAACTGCAGTGCTCTCTCTCTTGAAATCAGGCTAATGGGTAGCGCTTGCCAAGCTGGCATGGACGGGCCTTCCCGCAAGGATGTGTCGGTGATAGGGAGTGTCGCTTTAGAGAATGGCCACCATGAGGCTAGAGCTGATGCAGATGAATGGAGGGAAAAGGAAGAGGACTTGGCCAATGGGCACAGTGTGCCATCAGGCATGCAGCAGGTGGATGAGCAGAAGGAGCAGCATGGACAAAGCATCCTCTGGGAGAGGTTCCTACCTGTGAAGACACTGAGAGTCTTGCTGGTGGAGAATGATGACCTTACTCGTCAGGTGGTCAGTGCCCTGCTCCGTAAGTGCTGCTATGAAGGTATGTGCTGCAATTGGTAAAACTATATTAATTTGATTTTTTTTCTTGCAACACGCAGGAGAGCTGCTATCATTATATATTAAGAAAAAACTAATTTGATTTGATTAAATTAGGCATATACTTGGTTCCATAACTTCTACTAGATAGTAAATAAGTTCAGTCGTAAAAGATAACAAATAAGTTAATACTTATTTCGAGCCTGGATTTGTGTGGCAATCTGTTCTCATAAAATGCATAGGATGTAGATTTCAATTGCTTGTTATTGAAACCATATTTTCTTATGCAATTGCTGGTTTTAGTGTCTGTATACATCTAATCTAGCCAAGTAGATAAGCTAGAATTCCCCCCCTCAACTAATGAGAGACTTTGTTTTGGTTGTCCCTTTTTTAGGGACTAATACGAGACTTCTCTTAACCATTGCAGTGAAGAGGCTGTCTGTAATCACATGGATTGTTCACTTGTGTGTATTGCAATTGCTGCTGCAAAAAATGATTATGATTTTATAGGGCGCTTTTAGAATTGTCCACAGCTCAAACATCAATTTGACACCAAACTATTTATAGAATGATGTCGATCTGATGTAATTGCTATAGCAAACAATTATGTGGAATATCAGTGTTCCTTTAGTGAAAGAAGGTTCTCAATGGTGAATGTAACTTTCTTGGTGCATCGATCCATTGGTGCGGTAGACAAGGTTAATCTTGATTATACGGTTATGCAATGCATGGGAATGCTTTGTAGGTACAACAGGGACTAATTTGTTTCATCTGACTCTCTCATCACTGTTTGGATGAAAATGGTCCCCCCCCCCCCCCCCCCCCCCCTGCTAGAATTTTTGTAAAAAAACCCTCTCCCACTGTGCCAGGCCTGAGAGATGTCATGTCTCACCTGGTACAGCTCCATAGCATCTTAGGTATACTGATCCCATATTAAGGCAGACCATGGGCAATCTGCTGTGAATTGGGAGCTTGGTGGGTGGGGTGCTTAGTATGTTTGCACTGCAGGTAGTCTGAGCATTGGTACCCTGTGCCACAGTGCCACACACATACAGTAATGTGACTAGTAGTACTGCACTATAGATTTGACATGTCATCTCCTGGGCTGGGCCAATGGAATGTCTTTTGCAATAGCAAGGGCTGGCTATTTTCATTTTAACAAATAACCAGGGTCTAGGGATCAAGAGTGTCACATCACGAGCAAACAGTGAATGCTCTTGCAGCATATGGAAGCTGGAAGGTGCCAGTAGTCCATTGAGGGTCTAGATTAATTTGACTCTTTTATATGTCCTATGATTAGTAGTGGATAAATTACTTAATGCCTTATTGTATTTTTGTACTAGTGAGCATGTACCAAAGAAAAATAGTGTCTCTTAGGTGTTATATACTGGTTTCAGCCAACATACATATTTCTAGCGAACATATTAATTATTGTTTACTAATTGTACTGGCATCATGTTACTGTATAAGCCACTTTCCATAAGGAATAAGTAATGCGTATTGATTCCTCAAAAAAACAAGTTATGAGTATTTCTACTTGTACTGCATTTTGTTTCTTAGAAAATTCTAGCATACAAGAATTGTGAATTTATAGCTTGTACATTTCCCTTGTCTATCGTATGAGCATCAAAAGGACATATTTTATTTGACAATGTAGATGCAAGCTATTTTTCTATTTGACAACAGAAAATGACACTCTTTCTTGCAGGTCATTTTGTTAGTTTGTTTATTCTTGGACAAATAGGTAGTTAGGTACTCAACTAGAACTGCCTCTATTGAAACCATTTCGCCCTTGACTGGAAAAGCAAAGCATGAAAATTCTGACATATCAAAGCATGACTTTGTGTGATACATAAGACAAGTGATATGCATGTAATCAACTTTTAAATTAATAGCATCCATGCAGCTGCTGTCTGCTAGGTTGCATTAAGACTTTAATATTTTAAGTTGTTTATAGAACTTTGTTTTTGTCTTGATAATGATTGAAAGCAATGCATCTAAAGTGAATTGACTTGGATTGAACTTGAACTATGTACCTCCACTGTCACCAAGTTAGAAATACACCTCCCCTCACCTAGTTTGTTACACTTGTAACTACCAGTTCCTGTGGTACTTGAGATTTTGGATAAACACTGCATATCTTTTCCATGAAATTTCATGGATACTATAGACTTTATCCTTGATGTATTTGGTAATATGGGCAATGCTTTTTTTTTATGTTATGTCCCTGTTTGAATTATGTTTGATTGTTAATATCAGCAGCGGAAGATTTTATCTATCATCCAACATCTAAAAAAAAGGGAGCTTCAGGGTTTTGACAGCAATTTTATCTTCTTCCATTTTAGTTATACCTGCTGAAAATGGTTTACATGCATGGCGATATCTTGAAGATAAGATATGCATTGACCTTGTATTGACTGAGGTTTTCATGCCTTGTCTATCTGGCATCGGTCTGCTTAGCAAAATCACAAGTCACAAAATTTGCAAGGACATTCCTGTGATTAGTAAGTAGCTTTCCTCAACTCCCCTAATGCATGAAATGTTATCCTGTTATTTGTTGGGTTTAAATACTTTTAGCTGCTACACTGATGTGTTTTTCATGCAGTGATGTCTTCGAATGACTCTATGAGTATGGTGTTTAAGTGTTTGTCAAAGGGAGCAGTTGACTTCTTGGTCAAGCCACTACGTAAGAATGAGCTCAAGAACCTTTGGCAGCATGTTTGGAGGCGATGCCACAGTGTAAGCTGTTTGTTGTTGATCTAGCCTTTTCTGGATATTTTATTCCACGACTGCTCACTCCATATTTCCTTTGTGATTACTCTTTCAGTCCAGTGGCAGTGGAAGTGAAAGTGGCATCCAGACACAGAAGTGTGCCAAACCAAATACTGGTGACGAGTATGAGAACGACAGTGACAGCAATCATGATGATGAAGAAAATGACGATGACGATGACGATGACGACTTCAGTGTCGGACTCAATGCTAGGGATGGAAGTGATAATGGCAGTGGTACTCAAGTGCGTGTTCATTCATTGTTCCTCATTGTTAATTTCTTGATCTAACATGATGTAGTTGGATTTGAATGTATAGATATATTATAAAGGTTAGTGGTAGAATACTACTTCGAACAAAGTTGATATGACCTCAATTGAGGTCATAAAGGTTAGTTATTATGTGATATATCTGGATATATGATCTTAAATAACCAATTTATATATAGTAATACCACAGTTGATGTAGGAAAATAAAGTTATTTATTGCTTTCATTCAAAACGATTCACTTGGTGACAATCTTTCTTTCTCAGAAAAGTAATATATTGTCTGATAACTCTCTCTATGTCTAGTGTTTTTATGTCAATGTATTATCAAGTGCACAATTTGTTATAAAATGCAGAGCTCATGGACAAAGCGTGCTGTGGAGATTGACAGTCCACAACCTATGTCTCCTGATCAACTAGCCGGACCACCTGATAGTACATGTGCACAAGTAATTCACCCCAAATCAGAGATATGCAGTAACAAGTGGTTACCGACAGCAAACAAAAGGAATGGCAAGAAACAAAAGGAGATTAAAGGTATCATATGCTCCACAGCATTCATTGTATAGAAGTGAAGCAATTCACAGTTATACTTCCACTATTGTCTTATTCAACCAAATTCCATGTTTTTATAGACGAATCTATGGGAAGATACTTAGAAATAGGTGCTCCTAGGAACTCAAGTGCAGAATATCAATCATCTCTCAATGATGTATCTGTTAATCCAACAGAAAAACGACATGAGACTCACATACCGCAATGCAAATCTAAAAAGAATATGATGACAGAAGATGACTGTGCAAACATACCTAATGAAGCAAATACTGAAACTGCTGATTTGATTAGCTCAATAGCCAGAAACACAGAAGACCAACAAGCAGTACGTGCTGTTGATGCACCTGATGACCCTTCCAAGATGCCCGATGGAAATGATAAGAATCATGATTCTCATATTGAAGTGACACCCCATGAGTTGGGTTTGAAGAGATTGAGAACAAATGGAGCTACAGCGGAAATCCATGATGAGCGAAATATTCTGAAAAGATCAGATCAGTCAGCCTTCACCAGGTGCAAAACATAATATCAGTGTCATTACTAGGTTATTAACATAACAGTAAGTTGCATGCTAACTCATTATGATTTTTGCAAGGTACCATACATCTGTGGCTTCCAATCAAGGTGGAGCAAGATATGGGGAAAGCTCTTCACCACAAGATAACAGTTGTGAGGCTGTGAAAACAGACTCCACATGCAAGATGAAGTCAAATTCAGATGCTTCTCCAATAAAACAGGGATCCAATGGCAGTAGCAACAATGATGTGGGCTCCAGTACAAAGAATGTTGTTGCAAAGTCTTCGGGTAACAGGGAGAGAGTAACGTCACCATCAGCCATCAAATCTACCCAGCATGCCTCAGCATTTCATACTATACAGAATCAAACATCACCAGCTAATCTGGTTGGGAAAGACAAAGCTGATGAAGGAGTTTCCAATGCAGTGAAATTGAGCCACCCAACAGAGGTTCCACAAAGCTGTGTCCAGCATCATCATCACGTGCATTATTACCTTCATGTTATGACACGGAAACAGCCATCAATCGACCGTGGATCATCAGATGTTCAGTGTGGTTCGTCAAATGTGTTTGACCCTCCTGTTGAAGGACATGCTGCAAACTACAGTATGAATGGGGGTGTCTCAGTTGGTCATAATGGGTGCAATGGGCAGAATGGAAATAGTGCCGTCCCCAATATTGCAAGACCAAACATAGAGAGTGTTAATGGTACCATGAGCCAAAATATCGCTGGAGGTGGCATTGTAAGTGGGAGTGGAAGTGGTAATGACGTGTATCAGAATCGGTTCCCCCAACGAGAAGCTGCATTGAACAAATTCAGATTGAAGCGGAAGGATCGGAACTTCGGTAAAAAGGTAGCCTGTTATAGTAGCTATGACTTGAAATCAGTAATAGGTACTTGAGGGTTGAAGGGCCTTCCACTGGGAATGTCAAGAACGAGTAGGGATCCAAATGGTTTGCACAATTATTATCAGAAAAGATAGAAGTTATTATTAATAATCTGTACCTTTGGAGGATATACAAAATGCTTATGCTACTTCCAGCCATGCCTTTTATCTTTTTTAGAAAAAAAAAACTTCTAGTCATGTCTTGTCTTTTTTAGAAAAAAATGCCTTAATATTGAGACAATAGCAACATAGGAATGCTGAAATTAGTCTTTGAAAGTAAGGCATTAGTTGTGATCAATTTTACGATATCTGGTACGGTTTCAAACTATTTTTCTTTTCATTTTTTTTACTGACTGCAGTTTTTATAAGATTTTATGGTGATGCCGCTTCATTTTCTGACTGCTGGCCTGAATAATGTTTCCATTGGATTAGACGGTCTTCTGATGGCCTTGTCTGCCTATTTTCAGGTTCGCTACCAAAACAGGAAGAGGCTTGCTGAGCAACGGCCACGGGTCCGTGGACAGTTTGTGCGACGATCTGGGCAAGAAGATCAAGCAGCACAAGGTTCAGAAAGATAACACAGACCTTCTAATACATGTCATCTTTGTTGACAGATCTGAGAATTAGGAGGTTCTTCCCATTGCACATTCCCATTGCACATCTTTGTCGACAGATCTGAGAATTAGGCGGTACTCCCCGTTGATGATAGTAGCCCATTGATTCACATAGAGTACTCAATAAATAAGACTCTAATTGTCAATTTCTGTGGTTTGACTTTATATGTTATGTTCGAGCCATGGCGGTTTGCAATCTTCAGTTCCCTTGCAGAGATATTCTTGGTCTAAGTGTCTTAAGGAGGAGCAGACCAGCAGTGTCATTGATATTATATTATACATGCTAATCTCAGGATTGAGCTAGATTCATGTAGTAGTTCAGTCATTCATTCTGAGATCGTGTTTCCAAATCTAAACGAGTAGGGGTTTGCCTCTCCTGTTTCCTTGAAAAAGAAAAGTGCCTGTAGCCTGAGATGTGTAGCCTGAGATGTAAACTGGGAATCAATGTAGATCAAGCTCAATGAACTTGGGATTCAAAAAAAAACAAAGCTCAATAAAAGCTCAATGAACTTGGCTGTGGTCCTGTGGCAAGCGCTTTGTAAGCGCCTGATGATCTGAGCGCAAGCAAATTTGTGAAATAAAGGATTAGACAGAACTTCACTAAAATGTTGTGTTTAGCAGACGGCACACGAAGCATAGCAGCACCCGTTATCACAACTGAAGTTGTTTCTACTGTAATATAAGTACTCCCTAATGTCTAGTCCCTGGATAGAAGAAGTCGGCACCATTTTCCTTCACTTTGAAATGGAAGTTCCAAACTTTATGTGCTTTTGCCTTGTGCTCGCCGAATGTACCCTTGTTCACCACCGACAGCTGCAGAAACACTTCAACCACTTCAGAAAAGATTTATCTCAGGTAAAAATGAAAGATGTGAAACATCAAAATAAGATCGAGTAATGTGAGTTTATTATCAAACTACCATGTCAACGAAATGAGTAATGTGAGTTTATCGAACTACCAGGTCAGAAATGAAACAAAACCTAAGACATCATGGTACAGCTCAAACTTAAACAAATATGCAGGATCAGGAGCCTAACCTGTCCATGAACATCAGCAGCCAAACCAGTGCTCAAAGGTGCTGCTTTAATCACAAGATCAGCAATGTAGCGCAGGTGTAAAAGGAGACCCATTTTCTCCTCGTCTGCATATATATCCTCGTGGATGAGGACCACTAGTGTGCAATTCTGTCAGGACATGATAAAGTGTAAAAGACATGATCATGACTTAACAATCAGCAGCAGTACTGTAATGTTTGATTGATCAATATTTTACCATCTCAGACGTGAGCGTGAAACAATAGTGCAAGAAATCCAGCACATCGTTTACAGAACCAAGGGCCACAACTTCCAACAGGGAAGCGTCATCTATAACGACAGTGAACTGGCTTGCATTTTCTCCAGTCCTGTTTGCCTCCACCAGTTTTTGAATTTCATTGTACAATCGAACAAAGCTATCAGCAATGGTGCCTTCCCTTGCTCCACCTGCAGTAAGGAAACATAATGAATGGCACTTCCTTATTTAGGAATCATCCAACATCATATGGAAATACACACGGTAATAAAATGGTGGCTTGCCTGGGAATCCTAGCAATTCAAAGAAATGAAGCCTCTCTTCCTCCTATGCAGGGAAAGGTTACAACCCTGTAAAATTTCCGAAGACCAAAAAGATATATGTAATGCAACTGTGTAGATTTTAACTAGAGAAATCCAGCATGCATTTTCTGATAGAGCGAACATATTAGAATAATCTCTTGGAAGCAGTCCCAAACTCCATTGTGCCGAACTGCCGATATAAATCTAACACTTGTGCATTTTATCAGAGTTTTACAAAAGACCAATAAAGTACCTCGGCTCAATGTAGTCTATATTGCGTGACTCACCCAGCATGAGCTATTACTGCTAGCAAATGAACAGAGCTAGCAACTGAAAATTACACCACCTCGCACTGGCTTTGAACACCACTGTGCACAATTGAAGGTGGCAGAAACTTAGTCTATTTAGCATGCGCTGCTAATATCAAGAGGCAACTTTATCATAATTCCAAAAGCCATAGGAAGAATAAGGATCATTTATACATATAATCCAATAATATCGCATCACACACCAAGAATCTAACATTTTTAAATGTTGGTGTGAGATGCCTGACTACACATGTAGCCGCGTACCAACAAGAGCCTAGAAATCCCTAGTTGATCATACTCATTATGGCTTAAGCAGTTTATGCACGCTATTTTAACAGTGAGACTAACATAGGCAGTCAGGCATGATGCAGGTAAGCACAAAACGTGTTCGACGAAATGCCAGTGAGGTGAAGAGGAGAGGGGCGAGCCGTACCATCTTGCGCAGAACGCGGTCGTAATAGGAGAAGGGCTGCGCGAGGGCGAGGAAGGCAGCAGCGCCGCCGCTGGCGAGCGCGCGCTTGAGGAGGAGGTAGAGGACGAAGGCCCCGGGCGCCTCCACGCAGTCCTCCACCACCACCACCCGCGCCGCAGATCCCATAGCCTCGCTCAGGAGGTCTCCCCCTCCGTACTCCTCCATGGTCCCCTAAGCAAAAACCTTTCACCGGAAAAGCAAAGGCTGCCGCTGCCGCGGCGGCAAAGGGGTTCGACAAGCGCCCACGAGGCCAAGACCACGAGCAACGAAACGCGAAGAAATAGAAATCAGACTATCCACTCAGGAGGCGTACTCTAACTCTCCATGCTTCCGGAATCCGGATGTGTAGCCGGACAGGGGCAAGTGGTGCGGGGTGGGCTTGGCGGGTAACCCGCTGGATCGACCCGCACGACTAGCCCATGTAGCCCGTCCAGCGAGCCCATATAATCGGAGTGGTCCATGCGGATGCGGGCCTTCCTACGGAAATAAGCGATGCCTAGATGAATTCACAATGAATTTTGTTACTCGACATTCACAATGAATTCCCTTTGCGGACACTGAAAATAGTGAGATTTGTTGAAGAACACTCTATTTTTATATTAAATTTGTAGGTGAACACTGTGTCTAATAAATCATTTTGAAAAAAATAATATAAATACATAAAAATGTATTATAAAATCTTCTATGCTATACATAATGAGAACTATACAGTAAAAATATTGTTTTCAGTGCAAAACAATATTTTTACTGTATATTTCTCGTCATCTAGAGAATAGAAGATTCTATAGTACAATTTTTGGATACTTATATGATTTTATATCATTTTTTCAAATTGATTTATTGGGCATGGTGTTCACCTGCAGATTTAATAAAAAATAAAGTGTTTTTCAGCAAATCTCACTATTTTCAGTGTCCAGCAGTAAAGGAAGTTCATTGTGAGTCCCTGGTAGCAAAATTTCCCTTTTTTTTACTACTCAGTGTTGTGAGTTGGGACATCCAGGCGATGAGATTGTCTCCACAGTCACCGCATCCCCCGCCGCCAATCACCCCCACATCATCCACTCATCCTACATGCAAGAGATTGTCTCCACAGTCACCGCAACCCCCGCTGCCGATCACCCTCACATCATCCATTCATCCTCCATGCAATACTTCTAGCCTAGCTCGTCCTAGTTCGGCCTTAAGCTAATCTCCCTCCATTGTGCTTTTGTCTTTCTATAATAAAAAAATGCCACAAATGAGTCCCCATTTGAAAAAAAAATATACAAAAAGAAACTCGGCAACTAAAGCCATGGTCTTCCCATGTTTTGCAATAAGGGACTCCACATATAATCAAAACTAGGATACAGAGTTACTACTAAAACAGTGTCACTATCATAACAGAGGCTACTTAAAAAAATATAGAGACACCATTGTGGAACAAGGAGATGTTAGGGCCAACAACAAGTTCTAGCTTGGATCCAAAGTTGTCAAGGGGTTGAAAACCATATGGAGCGTCACCTAGGTTGTCAGCGGTTCATTTTGGAATGGCTCTGGTGCCATCTCTAGCATAGGGAAATCGAGTGAAAATATGGTTAGAGATGACAATGGTCAATGGAAGTTGGTGGTGAGCTCATGTACCAAGCATGCAGTTGCAGCAAACTACTTTTGCGCTTTTGGTGGATTGTGTTGCACAAACATGGTATAAGCCATCGCAACCTACTTCACCTAAATCACTTTCTCCTCTCCTTCCTCCTATCTCCCTCTTCTTGGAAAAAGAAAGAAACAAACAAAAACGTGGATTACCCAACTTAATCTCGTAGTACTACACAAAAATATTATAAACATGTATATATTATTACTGCATTTCAGAAAAATAATTCTATGTGTTACAATATCGCTTCAAATAGTTAGTGCTAGCACCTTATATATTGTAATTGCTTCATAATTATTTTATATAAGATTGCATACTATATATAAGTATGGAACATGTTTTGTGTCTATCAAATTAACATATGTAGGTTAATGTATTGTCTCCTTCCTTCGGCATGCAACCATCTCTCTCTATAAATTCCTTATTAGCCCTTGCCTCATGCATGACATTATGCCGCTGCCCTCGGCCACCACATCTCGCTTTTTAGGCCCATGCACCCAAACCTAATACCACTAGGCGCCTCGCCCACCACCGCCCTGTGACAGAACCTCTTAAGATAGGGCCCACTTGCCAGGATTAACCAACTTAATCCCAACAGATGATCCAA
>CM039139.1:7754723-7817868 GCA_022036555.1 Microstegium vimineum | reverse complement strand
TACCGAATTATACCTATAGTAGACACAACATCAAAAGAATCCAGCAGCATGACAACATTTTTCATGTACATCAGTAGATGTAGATCAGCCATAAAAGTTGGAAAGAACGAAGATAAAGAAACATTGTGAGGACGTAGAACGGTAGAAGAGAACATCTTGAGGTAATCAGTTCCATGCAAGGAGCAGCAGAATTTATGCTGATTCTGTAAACTTGAAGTTTTTTTTTTTTTGACAAGATGTAAACTTGAAGTTATCAGGTTGTTAAAAAGTTGTGGAAAGCTAGAAATTTGAATGTTCAATTTGGTGAATCAATGATTATGATAATGGAACTATAATTCATAACTTCAAACAAGTAAAGAGCCAGCCTGAGAGAAGCAAATAATCTACATGGAAACAAGAACATCTATTACCAAGAAAATATGGCTTGCTGTCTCTAACGTTTATTTGTTTTCTTTTTCTTTTGAAGAAACTGGAGGGGCTAAGGCCCCTGCAGTAGAAAAATTAATGCAAATAAAAAAAACAGTTTATAAGCAAAGATTACAAGTTAAACTAAGCTAAGCTATGCGAAGTCTAACATTTATTTGTTGGTAGAAGAATAAGAGATCGACTTCCAGCCAAGGTTTATAAATTTACTAGACCAAAAATAATGGGCTGTACATCTTATCTTGTTAAGCATGCCAAATGACAATGATCAAGGGAGCATATAGTTGATGGCATCTTCAACAGTATCATCACTGTACACATTCCTTCTCCAGAATATAGTTGATGGCATCTTCAACAGTATCAACAACCTGAAAGGCAAACACAACTTTATCAGAACAGCAAACAAATTATGATGATAAATCCATGATAATGGATAACATGTGTTTCTGTTTTCATCCTAGATATTTCATCACAACAGATTGATAGTGGTGAGTTAACAAATTTCAGTTAAGCAGGAAACCTGCTACAAGAGCATCCGCGAGAATCGCAATCCAAGGAACATAAATAACAAATTAAAAAAAAATGCCAGTGAAACATGAATATAACATATTATGCTAACAAAAAATGAACTAGGTAATTGTTTTCTTATAAGAAAAAGAAAGGCGCAAAAATGGTAAGCCCACACCTATCACCAGCTGAACCAGGTTAGTTCCTATATTTTGTGGTGTTGTGGTGTGAAAGGACTCGCATATATATAACACAGACATTTATTGTGCATTGCACAAACAAAAACAAAGAGGCACATTTTTGCACATCATTACTCATTACTCGAAATTTGACCCCATGCAGATCAAACTTTGTAGCTGTGTGACCTGCTCTACTACTGAGAACGTTAAAAAGGGTAATAGAACTGAGAAAATGAGGTTCATTATAAGATGGGGAAGATGCTTATGGTTATTCTTAATTTAAGACTCAAACATCTGTCATGTACACATATATTCTTGTCAAACATGTGTTAGCAGATAACTTAACAGACACAGGGTGGAATGAAAGTTTTTGGTTATAAGATATACCGCATCTGCAGGAAACTGTGGGTCGTTATCTTTTCCCCTGAAAACACCCGTCCTTGTAAGAACAGATGACCATGGGTGGCCAGCCTGGAAAGTTCAAATTACGCAGGTTAAGTATCTCTTGATAAGAAGCAATGGCCTACTGGCTCATAACTGTTTTCAATTCAATGTAATAGAAGAGCAACATAGAAAAAGAAAAATGTCGAAAGTGGATGGTATGTTATTCAATAGGGTAATCAGGTAATGCTGTTTTCCAATGCATCAGGTAGCCTGTTTTTTTGCTGGACTACAAGCTAGCTGTTCAACTCTGCAAACATATATATTGTAATAATAGGCAATGTTGATCTCATCAAGGAAACAGATATTGAAAGCTGTACAGCATCCTTGTACCATCAACCACTCCATGCAGTGAATATTTTTTTATATAAAAGATAAAAAGACTAACCTTCATAGCTCCATTGATATCCACCTTAGGATTATCGCCAACCATGTAGATAGTTGAAAACTGACAATCTTTTACTTCCATTGATGTCTGTGAATTAGGATACATACTCATAACAAGTTTTTCAAGTATGTTTGCTGCATTCTTGAACACAAATGGCTTAGGTTTCCCATAAGATGTATACTTCAGTGGATGATCATTTATTCTGCAATTTAAGTGAGCAGAAAATGATTAAGCTAGCTGCACATCCATGCTTATAAATTTGAAGTACAATATCTCATAAATATAAAAATGGCTTACTGGTTAAAGATGTTTTCCAAAGCTATCCTGAAAGCACCCATGCCAAGCCGCTCAGAAGGAAATGCAGCCTGCCATAGGATCTCAAAACTAAGTTTCTTCCAGTGCAATATTTATCTTACTATCATTGAACCTGGATGGAAATAAGAGAAATTGTGGCCTGTAGGGTGTTCACAGTATAGCACCATTCTTAACATATCATCTTACCTGGTATTCAAGATCATCAGCTGCAAAATATAAAGGAGGTTGATCCCCTTTTTCAGTCCCAGGAAGTCCACCAGTAGACAAGATGTCACAGAGTACCTTTCATATGGAAAATAAAAAAAAATATTATTGAACTTATGTAGCCAATCTGAAAAGGAAGTAATCACAATTTCACGTGAACACATGCACTTAAGAGGAAAAGATGTTTATGGATCACTCATTAAGATATTATGTGAAAACGAAACAAATGCAGCCCAAGAAGGTTTTCTATTAGTGAGGCCCTGACATGACAGAAGTACCTGTAAATCTCTTCCCCAGTCAACAGGATCACTGACAACAAACACTCCTTTAACTCGCTCTGAATAAACATCATATGATGGGTGGTGCACTTTCGCAGACATGCAACTGTCTGTTTGCCCAATTTTCCAAGTCTTGAAAGGAGCCAGGGGGTCAATGTCTTTATAATATGATGCATATTCATCTATGGACAGAACTTTTCTGTAGACACAGATGAATCATGAGGAATTCACATAATAAATTTGACCGATGGTACTATGATAGTAACATGAAGAATTACCTAAATCCGTACTCGGACATCACTACTGCAGGCTCTCCTTTTCCAACAGCAACAATAAGGTCATCTTCGAAACTGCAGAGTTAAAAAGGGGGTTCCATTCAGGTGCTACAAGTCCATGAAGAAATAAGAAATCATTGATGTAGTACTTGAAAGGCACACCGCTTCACCAGCTCTCTGTAAGGAGAATGACCATGCAGAACCTACACGCATAGAAAATTTTGTAGATGGAAATTAACATCGACAATGGTTGGAAGGTAAAGAAAAGAGATGCACTAATTTTCTCTCCTTAGTATAGGGATTTATTAGTTAGCTTGAAGGTCCATAGCTATGAAGTAGATAGGCAATGACTCATGAGTACTGCAGAAGTACCTGTGTTGGAGAAATGTTGACTCCTAAAAGTTGGCTTAGCTCAAGGGCCCTTCTATGCTCTGGAACACCTCCTCCTACCAACAAATTGGTAAACCTTAATAGCCTCAATAAGAAATTCAGCAACACAATTAAAAGTTCCACGCTACATGGTGTCTTTGTACAACCCTTAGCTGTGATTACCGATGACCATGTAAAAGCTATAACAAAACCATAGGATAGAATGTTCACTGTTCACATAACAATTATCCACAGCATCAGAAAGTTAATAATCAACCTTTCCAGAGCAAGATTGCCTCTTTTTTCAAGATTGCCTCTTAGATAGTAACTCAAAGAACAGGTTGCGTTGAATGAAGATAATTCAACAGTAGCCAAATAATTAAATGCACCAGTCTAGTAAATGTCATATAATTTGGCAGTCTAGTTAAGAACAATGTCTAATCAAAGAAGAGGTTTCGCCGATAGCATTGCTTGATGTATAGTAGGAACTTTTTAGAAATATCTCAAAACAGGGAGCTAGTATGTGACAATGATAGCAAAACAGGGTGTGCAAATAGCACAGTAAACTACTCACCGTTAGTTAAAAACAGAAACGGGATCTTCAGGGTACCTGAAAAGGAACAAATAACTGTGATCCATAATCTTTAACCCTAGTAGAAGCTATAGGCCTAACTTAGCAAATAGGAGTAGCAACATTGGCAGAACAAATTACTCTCACAGGTTCGTGCTCCAGAAATGAACAAATGGTGCAGCCTAAAAACAATTCTAAATCCAAATACGATTTAATAATGGAGTAATACACAAGACACAATGCCTAACGCCTTGGACCCGTTCGACGAAATGCTCAAAAGACACTAATGCGGCAGCCGACAGGCATGGCGAGACATCTGAGTCCACTTCGCCGTTACAAACACAGGAGCGAGACACTCTCTGAGTCCTCCTGATGAAACTGCAAGCTGCTTCAACGAATGCAGCAGAGCACGAGAAGCGCAAGGGCGTTACCTTCTTCGGAATAGAGGCGGCGGATCGCCCGCGGCGCGGCCCCGATCGGGCTTCGGTCGCGCAGGATGACCCCATCGATGTCGAACGCGATGCCGAAGGATGGCCTCGCCGGCGCCGACGAGGAGTGCGAAAAACGTTGGGCGAGATCCGACGGCCGGCGGCGCTGCACGGTCTGGAGCTCCGCCCGCGACCGCGACCGCGCCGCACGGACCAGCGCAAAGCGGAAGCCCCTCATGGTGCCCTGCCGTGCTCTAGGAGTCTACAGCTCGTGTGCTCTACGGCCTTCGTCTCCTCAGCGAATGCGAGGCGTCTGGCTCCGCGCCGTCCGCGGCCGCGAGGCGTCGCTGGTTCGGCGCGCGCGTGGCGGCGGGCGAGTTCTAGACTGTGCCAGACGCGTGGGCCACACTTTGTGCAGAACAAACGCGAGCCAGCGAGAACAGCGCAGGCACAACACAACCGCACTCTTCATCCAAGGTTCGAGTCCACACTGCGTGGCGACAGCCGCATAACCGCATCCTGGCCACCGAGATCCCACGTAGCTACCCCGACTGCCTGAGCCGACGGCTCGACGCCAGTGACCAGACAGGACTAGCCCAGTGCCCACCGCATGGCCGCGCGCGCACCGATCGTCATGCCGCGCGCCGCCGCCAGCGCCGGCCCTCTCCCGGCTGCGGCGACCGTGGCCCCGCGCCAGTCCGCGCAGTGTCTCCGCGCGAGGGGGGCTGTCGGCGTCTCCTTCTTCGACCAGCGGACAGCACGCCCGGTCCGCCGCTTCCTCCCTGACGCCAAGTTCGGAGCGACTGGTCGGTACCCCAATCCCCTCTGTCGCTTCGATACCGTCAGTTGGGTTCTCTGACGAAGCCTCGCTCGCGCGTCCACGCTCACTTTCTTAGTCACATGCTGTGTTCGACGCGATTTCCAGGGAGCACCGCGGAGGCTGCGCCGGCGGAGGGGCTCGTGCAGAAGCTGCAGGGGGTCGAGGTGTTCGACCTGAGCGGCAAGGCGGTGCCCATCGTTGATCTGTGGAAGGAAAGGAAGGCAGTGGTTGCGTTTGCCCGCCATTTCGGGTCGGTTCACCGTTTATCTGCGAATTATCCGTTGATTTATGAGTGACTGCTGTGGCTGATATGTTGGCATGCATGCCTTCCGTTTGCAGGTGCGTGCTGTGCCGAAAGAGGGCGGACCTTCTCGCGGCGAAACAGGTTCCATGGTTGATTGCTCGCGCTGTTCATCTGTAGCCACTTTTGCCAGAGTTTGCCGTTTCATACTTTGCCAGCTGCCGGTGTGCAGTAACAAAGTTTAAAATATTTCCCACTTTTGCCAGTTGCCGGTGTGCAATAACAACAACATTTGAAATACTTCCCACTTTGCTTAATGCATCAAGGTGCTTTAACAAGTTTTCCTGCTAAACCTTCTAGTTGTACGTTGCCTAGTGGTAGTTTGGCGAAGGGAAATTATTTGCATGATAGATCTTCTAAGGTTGTCAAAGGTGGGGCTGGGGGAGTTCTTTCATGCCCACCTGATATTAAATCGATCCCTCAAATATAGCTTTAGGTCTGAGGAGGAAGGAAGGATTTTTTAAAATTTATGTAGTTTGTTAATTCCCCTTGGATTCAAAGTTAGTTTAGGAACTGCTTTCCAGTTTTGCTATTCATCTTCTCATTTTCTTAGTTTACTAATATTGATTTTCCTAGAAACAACTTTAGCAAATTAACACAATGGTTACAAGATGCAACATATATACGAGGAAAAATAGGCTTCTCTTTGTTGGTCCCTGTATATTCTGAATTTTGATCTTATTTCTTGGGTTGCCACTAACGTGCAGGATGACATGCAAGCTGCTGGAGTTGCTCTTGTTTTAATTGGACCAGGTAGTGTTGAACAGGTATATTTTCATCTACAATAAAAACACCAGGTAGTGATAAGTGATTAGCCATCGTATGCATGCAATATGTGTTGTTCGGTTCAAAAGCAAGCTGGTATGCAGTTTCTAGGGCATCTTCAAGAGACCCTCTATATGGCTCTTTATTAATTTAGAAAACAAACAAAAAAATCATGGTCCAATAGACTTTCTAAACCACTCTCCATCTTTTCCGCCTTCCAAAACCACCCTTCTCGCTCTCCACTAATGGACAGGCTACATCACTGTCTAAAATCTAAATTCACTATATGGTGGTTATATCATGATTTTTTTCCACATAAAGAAAAATATTTATTATAGGCCATTGGAGTATAGAGAACAAACTTAGAAATTGTGTTGGAAACACGAGAGATGTATAAAGAGAATATTTATGTGATGTCTCTCCAAATAGAGATATGGAGATTGAATGTTTAGAGAGGCTCTTGGAAGGGTATTTGTTTCTTTGTTTACCATTATTGAGATTGCAGTGATGAATGACACTTTCTTTTGATGAGAAATTAATGAACTTTAGTTTGGTAATTCTGTAAAAATTATTGTTGCCTTCCTTGAGAATATTATTTGAGTACAGCTCATGAAGATTAGCGCTACAGCTTTAAATGAAAATTTCTGGTCGGTAGGTTGGTAATTAAGATATTTTTTATGAATTCCGTTTCTATTGTAAATAAACTAGTCAGTTATTAACTGATCTTGTTTTTTCTTGATCCAGGCAAAGGCATTCTGTGAGCAAACCAAATTCAAAGGAGGTTTGTTTCTTGAATAACTTCTGCTCCAGGCCTTATGGGGTATAAATTATCATGGAATATGTGCTAAGACAATATACAAATAAATTTTGTGCGCCTAATATAATAATCAAGGTGGTATCTATGAAGTTATTAAGTTATCCCGTGAGGTTTGCATAATAAACATGTTCCTTCCTGTCTCATGAACATTGATATATCTATTTATTTTATTACAACTGTGATTTGCAACTCAGAATAAATCCATGATACACAAGTGGATGATGTTGCCTTTACCATGACTTGGTGTGGCTGTATGCAAGTATTTACTCAACTTTTGATGTAGTACCAGTAGGAATTGTGGATCTGGGACTGAAATTTACGTCCGACAAATAAAGAGTGTGTCCTACTTTTTGTTTGGAAAAGAAATCAAGTACTGATTTAAGTTAGGGCAAGGCGTACCCAAGTCACCGTATGATGCCTTGCTGCCTTAAGAACCTTGATTTGGGTGTTTCGTGATAGCTGTCAAATAATAAATAAGCTAGGTAAAAAAGCATAACTGGATCCTTTTTCTTTCTTTCTTTTTTTGCATAAATGTAAAAAATATTTTTCCTCTTGATTTCTCGGTAGGTATTTAAGTGTGTAAATATGTGATGATGTGTATTCTGAATTTCTGATTAATACTTTTTGCTGCAAAACTTCAACTTCTGTACACTGTATAACAAATCTGGTATTTTACATTACAGAAGTGTATGCAGACCCAACTCACTCATCATATGACGCTCTTGAGTTTGCATTTGGGTTGTTCTCTACCTTTACGCCAGCGGTAACTCTTATACTGGACTAAATTTTGCATGCTGCTTAGTTTATGTTCCCCAACATATACATAGACGGTTATTTCCATCATTTCACAGGCTGGTCTCAAGATAATACAGTTGTACAGTGAAGGATACAGGCAGGACTGGAAATTGTCATTCGAAAAGAACACTAGAACAAAAGGCGGATGGTATGTTTGCATTCTGGTTTTGCGTTTTTGCTTTCGTAGTTCTGAGTTGGCTGTTACTCCTGTTAGAGCTTTTGCAATTGTCTTTTCTAGCATTCATCTATTGCATTTCTCTATTTTAGGTATCAAGGGGGGCTGATAGTTGCAGGTCCGGGTATCGATAACATTTTGTACATCCACAAGGTTAGTGTCTCTCATAGAAAAAAAGTTGGCCCTTTTGTTCTATTTATAATTTTATATGATATATGTATATAATCAATAGTGTATTAGAGGGGAAACCCCACCTGTTTTCCTTCTGTATGATACGTATGTATAAAATCATACTATGATACTGAATGCAATTTTTCTTTTTCTGGTATCTCTTTTGACAGGACAAAGAAGCCGGAGATGACCCTGACATGCAGGATGTGTTGAGAGCCTGCTGTTCCTAGAAAATTAGTGTCCCCAAGCCCACGTAGTCACTCCATCTCTGATTGTGAAAGTCAGTTTGTAAGCAGCCCTCAATCTTCAGCGATCCTGTTTCTCTTTTTTTCCCTTATATATACGGCGCAGGGGAAAAGCCAAGCTACTTGTACATATGTATGGTTTAATATATAGGAATTAATAAAGCTCTGGATGTTTGCTACACGAACTTATTGCATGATTGCAAGTGCTATATGTTTTTCCATTCAGGTGGACATTGTATCAGCTAATCAGCTCATCTCAGCACTTCTTCATCGTCGGGGAGGCTGAGACTCTGAGACTGAGAGGCGGTGGTTTACCCTGTGGCGGATGTCAGCGGTTCGAGTCCGCTTATCTCCAGCCCGTGAACTGAGCGGATACTAGGATAGCACTGAACGTTGCCAATTCGTCAGCTATGATTTCGGCGGCGAGCCTGAGTCAGTTAAGCAAACTGGAAAGGCCCCCAGAGCCCAGAAGCTTTTCGGCCCACTAGCCCAGCCGAGACGCCGCGCCCGACAGAGCCCCTACCTTCTCCACAACCCCAAACCAAATCGCAGGTCGCAGCCGCGCTCGAGCTCGAGCTCAAGCCCCGCCGCCATCTCCGCCGCGCTCACCAAAAACCCGTATTTCCCTCCGCCGCCTTCCGATCTCTCGGTCCTCCCCATGTCGGAGAAAAAGCGCCGCGCTGGGGCGAGTGCGGCCGGCGCCGCATCCAGCTCCAAGAAGCCGCGCGCTTCCTCAGCCGCGTCGTACGCCGAGTCCCTCCGCTCGAAGCTCCGCCCCGACGCCTCCATCATCGCCACCCTCCGCTCCCTGGCCTCTGCCTCCGCCTCCGCTTCTAAATCCAAGACCGCCGCCAAGTCCCTCGCGGACCACGACCCGTCCGCGGACCCCGCCGCCTCGTACATCGTGGTGGCCGACCAGGACTCCGCCTCCGTCACCTCCCGCATCAACCGCCTCGTCCTCGCCGTCGCGCGCAGCATCCTCTCCGGCCGGGGCTTCTCCTTCGCGGTGCCCTCGCGCGCCGCCTCCAACCAGGTCTACCTCCCGGACCTCGACCGCATCGTGCTCGTCCGCCGCGAGTCCGCGCGCCCCTTCGCCAACGTCGCCACCGCGCGCAAGGCCACCATCACGGCGCGCGTCCTCTCCCTCGTCCACGCCGTCCTCGGGAGGGGCATCCACGTCACCAAGCGTGACCTCTTCTACACCGACGTCAAGCTCTTCGGCGACCAGTCCCAGTCTGACGCCGTCCTCGACGACGTCTCCTGCATGCTCGGATGCACCCGGTCCTCGCTCCACGTCGTCGCGTCCGAGAAGGGCGTCGTCGTCGGCCGCCTCATCTTCGCCGACGACGGGGACCGGATCGACTGCACGCGCATGGGCGTCGGCGGGAAGGCCATACCGCCCAACGTCGACAGGGTCTCGGGCATCGAGAGCGACGCGCTCTTCATCCTCCTGGTGGAGAAGGACGCTGCATTCATGCGACTCGCCGAGGACAGGTTCTACAACCGCTTCCCCTGCATCATTCTGACGGCCAAGGGGCAGCCAGATGTCGCCACCCGCCTGTTCCTGCGGCGGCTCAAGGTTGAGCTCAAGCTGCCAGTGCTCGCGCTGGTGGACTCCGATCCATACGGGCTCAAGATCTTGTCAGTGTACATGTGTGGCTCGAAGAACATGTCATATGACAGTGCCAATCTGACGACGCCGGACATCAAATGGCTCGGTGTCCGGCCGAGCGACCTGGACAAGTACAGGGTGCCGGAGCAGTGCCGTCTCCCCATGACCGATCACGATATCAAGGTGGGGAAAGAGATGCTCGAGGAGGACTTTGTGAAGCAGAATGAGGGCTGGGTGAAGGAGCTGGAGACCATGCTGCGCACCAAGCAAAAGGCTGAGATACAGGCCCTCAGTTCCTTCGGCTTCCAGTACCTCACCGAGGTCTACCTGCCTCTCAAGTTGCAGGAGCAGGATTGGATTTGAGAACTCTCCGATGCTAGGTACGAGATCTTTGGTCTAGTCCGTGTTTCTTTGTTCATTGCTGGGCAGTAATTGAAATCGATGAGTGAGCTTCATACAGTCTTGATCCTAGTAGTGCATTTCACCAAGTACACAACACAAAACGACACCCTTTCCCATGAGTAAATTAGCAAGATAGAGATCCAGATTGTTCAGTCAAATGTATGAGTTAACCAAGATTGTTATTATACCTGATTTTGTGTTTGTACTTGCAGATATCAGTAATTTCCTTAGCCAAGACCATGCTCAGTATTTTCAAGGACCAAATTGGCATGAGTGAAGTCTTCGCCATCGAGTTAATCACATGTATATTTGAACAGCAGCCGTTGTGTTATTTATTTCTGCTGGATAACTGTTTCATGGGGGGAAAATGCTGCCAGATAGTACCGGAATTTGATGCATAACGATTTAGGGCATGTTTGGATACACCCAACTATGAGCCTGTTTGGTTCGCACCCCCTAAACTAAATTGGACTAAAATATTTTGTGCCCTATTTTTGTAGTGCTTATTACTTGCGTGTTGACATGGAAATTGGGTAATCCAGTTTGGATAAAGATGTACTGGAAATTGGTATACAACTGTATGAAAGTCCATGGTCGATGTCTTTAGAAACACTATAATTAAATTCGCAAATAGAAGCCCCTTCCTGAATGTGCTGACTCCATTGCCTGCCAACAAGTCCCTTTTTCAAGTCTTGTCGTTTGCCTGGAATACCAGGAGCAGTAACCTGTTTTCATATGTACATCCAATCCTGGAATAACTGTGCTAATTTACGGGTATACTACTATCGACAAAATGTAGTTTAAGGAAATGTCACTCTGCAATCCTCACGGCTTTCTTCTTCAACCAATGGTTCAGTGAGTTGATTGGGATTTTTATCATTCCCTGTGGTCTCCTAGTAAATTCTTTGGATATTTGCTCTAAGTTACTTCTAGATTTAGTCTGTGTTTTGGGTTTTGATGAAACAGGAGGGCAGCTTCCAGGTCCAATCAAAACCTCAAGACCCAGATCAGCCGTCAAAACAGTAATTATTGCCTGCACGACGTCAACTGCATTAGTTTCAACTTCAGTTCTTGATGTCTTCTCATGACCCGTGATGATAACCACATCATCCTGGACCACTCTTCCTGACCAATGTTTCAAAAGACATTGAGGTATCAAGATAGAGGCTTAGTGTCTATGTTTTTTTATTGTAATACGAAAGGAAGTGGCAGCTCAACATTACCTAGGAGGTATTGCTCTTTGATCTTCCGAAGAACAGAAAGAACAACAATTCGAGCTTCAACCTACAAAAAAAAACGGATTCTGTAAATCACACATCATTCAAAATCAATCATCATGTTCATGTGGCTGATCGTTTGCATATCACAACTTGAACTGGTTGGATGTCATTTACCTTTGATAGGCCACGGACATCGACAATTTTGTTCTGATCAGTATCTTTTTGCAAGACTGTTACGACTTTCTCAAGAAACAGGTTGAACGATTCTTTCCTCCTAGATTGTAGATCCAAATTGTAAAAATCTTGATTATCACCACGACTTGACAGAACACCTTCACACCATTCCACTATTAATTCCTTGAGATAATAGTCATTTGCCTGATACCTAGAACAGGAAATTAGGCTGTCAGTATGTTTCCTACAATGGAATAGTGGAATTAGAAGCAGTAGACACCTAGGCGTGAGATAACAACTAAAGCTTCTGTGGATCACATCCTCTGCTGATACCTGTTTGTTGCCAAAATAATTGTAGCTTGGAGCACTTCTAGTTTTCCATTATTATGGTGTATTCCATGAATTTTACACTGGAGCGTTTATATGAAATAAGCATTTCTTCTTTATTTAATGCAGTCACGAATTACTGTAAAGACGGTAATCTTATATTAGGAACGAGTAGAACTGTCGAGGAAAAAGCACTTGTACTGACTTCAAAAGTCAAAGAAACAGCATATTATCATTCTAGTCACCTACCCTGCTTTCCTCATTTCCTGATATATTGCTAAACACTGCTGGACCTCCTGTAATGATCCATAATTGCTGCGTGCTCCCAGGAGAGTTTTGTACGTCACCTGAAAATGAACTGCTATGTCAAATGCAATTTACATCGATGAAATTTTTGCAGGTTGATGTACAGCAAACCATTGACTATGACATGTGCCATATCATAATCTCTAACATCAACAAGCAGCATAGGATATCCAACTAACCAACCCAAATAACTTGACATCAATAAATTATGCATGCATCCAAAGCATTTAGCAGTCAGCAATAGGATGAAATTAACAACACATTAGTACAATATCAACTTATCAAGCCTAAGCTTTCATACAAACCTTAAATGCTGCCAGGTGCCAAATAGCAGCCAAACAATAAATGTTACATCAGGAAGCATCAAATCTTATAGTTAGGGGAAAGCAAAGCATTAAAGCTTTGTACCTAAATTTTAGATAAAACTCACCAAATTGGGCTTCAGTTGGTGTGTTTTCATTTCTTCAAACAAGTGCAGTGCCAACTTCAAATCTTTGTTTTCAACACATGCCTGGAGGACATTGTAGCAAAAGCTTACTGGCAGACCATACATCTATAATTTAAAAGAAGTGTCCATTAACCAAGTAAAAGGTATTATCCAGTGACCAACCTTAATAGCAACAGTATATGCAGAGACATTAAGTCTCATCCCAACTCGCTGCATTCTCCTTAGTGCCTATGTCAAAAAGAAAAGGATAGCAATAATTAATTTATTATTTATTGGGAAAAATCTAAAACCATAACAATCCACATCAAAAAATAAGTAAGTGTCATCTTATGTTTATCCAGATGAAAAAAATCAAATGAACATTGTCAGCAGTGTAAGGGTAGTATGTAAAATGCAACGGCATGCCACATAGATAGGAGCATCTTCTTTGATATTGAGAAAGTGAATTACCATGGAGTGCAAACTAAGGATCATTTGCAGCCAGAACTCCACAGGCTAAGTGGATTCATAAAATAATTCAGTGTCTATTCTGTCATCTATTTAATCTATTAGTTCTTTGATTCTATGTCCACAAGAGGTATATCAAGTTTTATAAAGTGGAATAATTCAACAGGATACAAACAAGGAAGGCATATTTAGTTGACACAAAAGTTGATATAAGACCAAATGTCATAGCAGATTTTATTGTGCAAAAGATATCAACATAAAACTTTGAAGCATGAAACCTGAACAGCTCCATCCCTATTTTGAGAAGTTCCATAAATATCAATGAGTATAGACCAGCTAATAAGATCAGGACAAAGGCCATTCCGTCTCATTTCGTTCATTACAGACTTTGCACGTTCTGCATTAGTACCACAAGCCTTCATCAAGATGTTATAGGTTGTGACTGTTGGCCTGAATGGAACCACCAATATAGTGCTGCCATTACTAGGATACTCTTTACAAAATGTAAAGCCACCATCAAGACCTCTCTTCTGTTCAGGGGATAGAGATGTCTTGATGCCAGACTCCTTCCAACTGTGGAACAAGCGGAAAGCTCTATCGTATTGGCATGACTTGACACAGGCAGTAAGGATTATATTGAAGCACGGGGCAGTAGGTTGACAGCCATCCCTTATCATTTCTTCAAGGATCTCTATTGCACGATCAACCAGACCAGAATTTGCATAAGCGTTGATTAACGATGACCATGTTACTAGGTTAAGACGAATCTCATTCGCTTGCATATCCTCTTTGATGTTGGAAGCCATCTTCCACACTTTTGCAACTGCAAACACCTGGAATTTAAAGAGAAAAGAATTCTGGAAACCATAAAAAGCCATAATGCATGAACAACAACAACAAGAGCCCCCATACCTTCATCATTGTACTATATGTGAAAACATCTAGCTTTAAAAGGCCATTGCGTTCCTTTTTCTTCATTTCCTCATAAATTTCTTGAGCCAAGTTGAATTCTCTGGCATTGCAGCATGTCTTCAGAAGAATATTATATGAAGTCAAATCAGGAGGGACACCGAGATTCTGCAAAAACACGAAATGGTGTAAACAGTAGCTTATGGTCACTGTGCGCCTGTGCTGTGCATAAGATTATAGAACATATTCAGTCACGAATGAAGGAAAAGTAAATCAAAGGAACAACCAAACGCACAGTGTAATATTGCTTTAGTGAATACAATTACAAACAACATGAACACGCATGGAATAGCAAACAGAAATTGGGCAGAATATAGCAAATTAGAACTAGTTACAATCGGCTGGCACAAAAAGGTAAAATGTGATGGAACAGAATCAATTTGCATGAAGCTAAAACAACCTACCTATGAACAGCAACAATAAGGCAGAAGATGCATTACTTGCATATGCTTGTAGACTGAAAAGTTGTAGCTCAAGCTATGGGCATTAACATTCATTAGGCTGTTGAAGACGTATGTATTTGGAGTAATCTTATCAGCAAGCAGCCCCTGCATATGATTCACATGTATGATATGAGTGAATTCTGGAACCGCCTGAGTATTAGAGCACCTGTCTACAGCAGGTGAACAGAAGGTAGCATAGATGGATAAAATTTGTGTATTCCTCTTTCCTCTTAGAGAGAGAGGGGGGGGGGAGAACTTTAACGAATAAGGGATTTAATTTGATTTTACATAATTGACAATGACCACAAAGCTATCCCTTTTAGAGACACATTATTAACTTTAAATATACGAAACTCTCTAAACTTGGGGAACCTATTTCTAATTCAATGAATATATCTACAAATGTAAAGAAGCAAACTCAGCTAACAATTTAATTAACTGTAGTCGATGAGAGATATCGAGTACCTCAAATATAATTCGAGCCTGTACAGAAGAGCCACAATGGCCACATATATCTATTATGCTTCGGCATGCAAACATATTGATGCCTCCAAGCTGGTTCTTAAGGGCTCCAAAGACCAATAAAGCATTTTTCAACTCCTTTCTTTTTCCAAAAGCTTCCATGGTATTGCAGAGTAAAAGTTGGGAATTAGGAAATATGCGTGCATACCTACATGTCAAAAAACAATGCATTGCAGGTATCAAGATTGATGGAAAGTGTTTGAAATTTTAATAAATCCCAAGAGTCTGATCCAAGGTTGAAATCCACGTAGTGCATAAAGCTTAAATCTCCGACAAGAAACATGTCATGCTAATACTAACATCCTTGAAGTAATCATGATATATTTAGTTGACAGAATTCAAGACATGTTAAATAAAGATGTGATAAGTATGACCACCTTATAGCTATATCTGGGTCACGCTGCTTGACGAATATTTTCAGTACATCCATGGGGTTCACAATTCCTTGAACATAGAATCCATACCCTAAACAAATAATAGATCAAAGCAAAACATTAAAAACAATTCAAGATTTAATGAATTGCCATATAAAGCATGGGTATGGAAGAATTGATAGCAAAAAAAAAATGTACTCCCTCCATTCCAAATTATAAGGTGTTTTGGCTTTTCTAGATATATTGCTTTTACTATGTATCTAGACATAGTGTATATCTAAGTGCATAGAAAAGTTATTGTATCTAGAAACCCAAAACATCTTATAGTTTGGAATGGAGTACAAGTGTTGCCAACTACACAGGATGTACAAGAATGAAGACTTTCAGCAAACAAAATATAAGATAAAAGTATTTGGTAACATGCAGATTAATGCACATCATCAGTTATTATGCCAATGATAGATTGTACAATAATCAAACACAGAATTCCAGAACATAAACAGCACTATATAGCAAGCAAATAGCTGCTAGTTATGTTTGTCTGCATGTCCAAGTCATTAAGAATCAGAACATGTTTATCCTTAGCAGTAGTGCTGCCAAGTTCTAATAAGTTCTGGAAGAAACTAAAAAGAGAAGGGCACATGCTTACATTTAAAGCAGGATTTATGCAATATGTACACGAAACAATGACATCCTGTGCAACAAAAATGAGTTGTATAGTCTCACCAATTAAACAGGTAACCAGGTAGAAACCATGAGTCAACTGCTAGCTGATGAAAACAGATCGATTAGCTCGTTGAAATTAGCATCCTGACTGCAGTTTTAATACTGGCATGCCAATTCGTGCATGAAAACTACTAAACCACCTAAAGCATTCAATAAACTACTACTACTGATTAGAAATTTGAGAGATCCACGTCTGGCCTGAGGCAAGTCTAAGAACATGGTAAACAGATGATCATCAGTGCATAAAGCTACATTAGCAAACCAATCCCAATTAATGCACCAACCAAGGTAGGTAAATCAACTAGCTGAAGCATTAGACTTCATCAACCAAGGTAGGTGAATCAACTAGCTGCAGCATAGACTTCATGCCAACATTATGGTATAAGGGGAAAACCCTAACTGCAGCATAGACATGAAGAGATTGGGGGCAATATTACGAGCTAGCGCCTCGAGGACCTCCACGAACTCCACCATTCGTCGTTCCTCCAGCAACATCCGGCACGCGCCGGCGACAGCGTCGGACGCGTCAGCGTCGAGCATCTCGACTGCGGGGACGCGCACGCGCTCGGCGTCTCGGAAGAACTCGAGCACCAAGGGCAGTCCGCGCTCGCGGACAGCGGCGGCGACGCCGCGCGACAGGAGACGGGCGCTGATGCGCGCTGCGAAGCTGGGGTCATCGCCCGCGGCTGCGCGGAGGCCCTCGGCGGCCAGGAGGAAATCGCGGAGGCGGCCGGCGCCCGCGAGGTTGGATGCGACGCGGGCGTAGTACTTGATGGCGGCGGGGTCGCGGCCGACGCCAACGTTGGAGAGGAGGTGGAGGGC
Organism: Microstegium vimineum; assembly: GCA_022036555.1. Lineage (NCBI taxonomy): Eukaryota > Viridiplantae > Streptophyta > Magnoliopsida > Poales > Poaceae > Microstegium > Microstegium vimineum. The sequence goes on along the minus strand of CM039139.1, from coordinate 7,800,609 downwards.
CTTGGCCCTGGGCTTGGGTTTAGGTTTGGGGTTGGCATTGGGGGTGGCGGGTTGCGAGCGGCGACGGCGGCGGTGGGAATTGGACGGTGGCTGCGGGGACGAGGAGATCATGGCCAAGGCCATGGCGGGGGAGTGGGACTGTGGGAGTGGAGATGGAAGCGACGCGTCTACAAGCGTGGTGGGTTTTTTCGGGTGGCGCGGTTTTTATTCGTTTGGATAGGAAGCTGATTGTGTGGAGTGGAGTTGGTACTATTTTCCTAAAATTTAGTCAGATTTAGAATAGCTTAATTTAAAAAGACATCTAGAAATGTGATTTATAGAGATACTAATAAATAATAAATAAAGCGTTCAGTCTCGGGGAGCAAGCAAACTATCGACTGCAATAACTTAGAACTGCTCTGGCAAGAAAGCCAAACACATAGCCTTGCTTGAAATCTTTGTTGAACAAGGCAATACGGTAACCATCAAAGAAATAAATTAAGCATGCCCACACTCACCAGCAGCTAGCAATTGATGATTTTAGATGACATTTTATTTCATATTTCGTAGATGTCCCGTGAAAGTTGTTCTGTTGTTAAATCTTTCTTCATAAACTCATATATTACTTTCAAAACTTTCATAAATTCTTATGTTTCAATTCTCAGGTTTAAGATGAAAGTGATAATATAATTTAAACTTTCAAGTTAAAGCCGCTCCACCCACTTTTCAATACCGTTATGTAGCATGTTTTTATTAATAGGGAAAATACACTCTTTGATAAATTCTGATATTTATTTTTCTGTGTTATTAATTGAAATTTAGAGTTACTATTAAGCTATTAAATCAAAAGTTGAACATGGCTACGTTGAAAACTTTTGGGTTCTCTTTATAATTTAAATGGCATAGATAAATCAAAATAATCACGGAGCTTGGAAGGTCCTATGTAAGAATGTTCGAGGCGTGTAATCACGAAGGGGATGGTTAGCAATTTAGGAGTTATTATTTGGTTCTCATTTAACAACGGTAGCAGGTGATCACAACGTAAAACGGATAATGATGGTTTCTGTTCACTTTACCATCAACGCAATAGCATGCAAACGTAGAGCATCTCCAAGAGACTAGCTAAATCCTTCTTTAAAGTTAAAATTAGCTATTGCTAAAGAAAAAATGTCTCCAACAGACTATCTAAATGACTCTCCAAATTTAATAATTCTCTATCCCACCTAATTCGCTCTCTACTTTTAGATAGTCTACCTCACTAGCTATCTAAATTTTAGTTTTACAGAGTCTGTTGAAGTACTCTCATATTATCCATTTTAGAGAGCAACAAAATCACTAAATTTAACTAATCAGTTTGACTAATCTCTTGAAGATGCTCTTATATTTTAGTAGATTGAGTACATCCAATATAAGCAGCAACAGATGACACTTCCATCGCCAACGTTACCATAGTTGAACCAAACAAAAACATATAATCAGCGATTCTTTCCCGTTTCAACAACATAAATGTCCCCTTTGCATTCGTGATACATTTATACAACCAAACAACACCTTAAAAATAAGCTCATGGAATTATAATGTGGTATTTATAGTCAGGAAACGAAGAGAAGGCTTTAACATGGGGCATACCAGAAAAAAATTCTCGCCACGATTGATTGCTTTGATTTATGCTATGTAATTGCAGTCATACTACTGTGGAAAGGATCGCATTTTATTGCCAACATAAGTCGGGTTTGAAATTCATTAAAAATCAGCACATTATGAAAATCGAAAAAAAGAATACGTTCTCACGGGGCACAACTCACTCGCCATGAGAATGAACGAATTCGATTGCTCGTAACGTGATTTTGCTACTGCACCACGTGGTAGCAGAATGCGTATCAAACATGCCATAGCATTCTATTTCTATTGATTTCATGTCACTATTCACTATCTTTCGTCCCTACCAATGTTTATGGCTCTTGTACGACAAAACTAAACGATATTTCTGGAGACCAGTTTAGAAAACATTGCCATGCCTAAGTAGTGACAAAGATTGGTTGGTAGTTTAGGATTTCAACATTTTATCAGATCATATGAGGATATGTTGATAGTGAACGGATATGGATCAAGAAATTTCGAGCAAGACAACAAATGTTGCCAAATTTTAGCAGACTTTCGCAGCTTCCCACCTTCCGATCTGAAAAACAACGATCTGCACTGGTTACCTAAGGCGTAACGGACCGGTTCTCTTGTACAGCGAGAGCCACACACAGACACTGCGAGCTGCGGCAGTGCGGTATGACTCTTCCCGCTCCTTTCGTTCACGCAAGCGCAAGCGCGCAACCTGCGCGTCTCGCTGTCTCAGATCCCCTGCTAGGCTGCTACGCCGCCTCCTCCGCCACCAGTCTCCACTGCAACCGGGATAAGAGGAAAAGAATCCGCGTGTAGAAAGGAACATCTCCGATCGGGAGTCCTGCCAGACTGATAGAATCTTGGCAGCCATGGATATACTGCTAGGTTCTGGGAGATTCTTGGCGCGACGGACTCCCCTGGTGCTCGTCCCTCGCTGCTCTCGAGGCTCCCCGGACAAAAGCGGCAGCGACAAAGGTAAGCGATCTGATGGTTCATAGCTTTCAAGTTCCTTGCTGCCACTTTAGGCCTTATTTAGATGTGTATGTATCTATTTCAAACAACATGGATCGGAGTGTATTGGACTGAAAATTAGTTTAAATACACTCCAACACATGTGGTTTGAGAGAGATACATGTGCATCCAAACAAGGCCTTAGGTGTTTGGTAAAATGCCGCATTGGATTACTTGACTAGTGCCAGTGTCGGTCAGGCATTGTGATCGAAGCGTGAGTACTGGCCAGTGAGAGAGACAGTATGGTTTAAGTTACCCAGTCATCACATCAGTAATTCAGGATGCAACTGCCTGCTTACCTCGTTTAGGTTGATGTGATCTGTTTACTTTATCGTGTAGGGCTTTGTGTGCTAACATTCGAGCTGAAATGCTTGCTTCCTCCAATTTCAAGAGGGCGCAGGTTTTGGTGGTTGTCTGCGACCACAAGCCACGTGTGTATACACTTGGCTTCGACATAAAAGAAATGTATTAAGACGAGGAAAAATCAACAGTGCACCAATTAAGTAGATTTATATTGTCCTTATGTTGGCATTCATTTTTCTCTCTGAGTGAGGTTTACAGTGCACAATGTAGTCGTTAGGTCCTTATTAATCATAGCCAAATTTTACTCCATTTTTTGTGTTTGACACGATGCAAATTTTCTATCACCGTGACACCGTACTGGAAACATTCTCTTTCTCTGTCTCCTTTTTTCAATTGTCAGCACTGTGATGGCTTCGAATAAGAGAAAACAGTGTTTCTGGCTTCTGCAGCTTCCCACTCAAATTTGCTTTATTTTTCATATACCTAATCCATTTACGCCAAAAAGTTACGAATCACTGGACTCTGAGTAGTCAATATTTGGCTTTGATGTTGCTTATCCAAACATTTGCATTGGTGAATAGTTGGTGATGAATTGTGAATTTTCATATTATAGTCGTTTTTAGAAAGTTTGTTCTGCATTATTATACAAGGTTCTGCATGATCTGTGAAACCACTTGTGGTCTCTGTTACTGTACTGCCTATGGAATCTAATTTGTTAGTGGAGCCCTTGCTAATTAAGTTAAGATTATGCCATGGTAGCTTTAAAAAATACTTTCAACTAACTGCTGTATCCAAGAGAAGAAAATACAGGATTTTGAAAAGCCATATCAATTGAAACAGAGCCATTAATAGGTTTAATGTAATGTCAAAGCTATAAGATCATACTAGAATGGATAAAATGGGGGAAATGCATTAGTGTAACACTGGTATCATGCAATGCAACTTTTGTTCTCTTCTGGAAGGGAAAAAATAGAAGAGCAAACTAGTTTCCTAATGTTTTTTGTATTGATAAAGTAGTACTCCCTCCAGTGCTATATATCTGTCGTACAACTGTTTTTCAATTTGGCCACAATATCAGGCGGAGCTGCACTACCGAGGGTCGTCATTACTCCTCCAGACTATTCTCAACTTACAAAGCTACGCATGCTACATGAGCCAGAACTGAAGTGCCTGCATGCACTGGCTACTACTCTCACCTCTTGCGGCGGGTGTGTTATCAGGACGCAGCTAATCGCGATGCAATTAATACTACGCACGTACTTCTGTGAGCCTCTTGGTATCTGGAATCAGGCCTTGTACGCCAGATATATAGGACTGGAGGGAGTATTTTAAAAAGGTTATTTGCAAGTTCCTCCTGAAGGAAAACAGAAAAAAAAAGGAAAGAAATCAGAGCAGGTCTCCTTCCCTTGGCTCTGCAAAGAAGGTTAGTTATATTGCTGTATCTTGAAAAAATGCCAACGCCAACTCCTATGTACAGCAAGCATATAATAAAATAATAGAAGATGACTTGGGGCTCTTCAGCTCTTGTGCAAAACAAAATTCTAACCGCAGATAGCTTGCGATGCAAGGATAGGATGGACCATTGATCGAATTCGCAAACTTTGCTCCCAACAACCCAAAAACACAAAGGAGATTACTTTATAGGGACCCCTACTTTATATTGTTCCTTTGCACATGATGTTTGGACAAAATGTAACTGGATGTACAACTGTAGCTCTAGTCTGCAAATGCAGAAGGCCTCCTAGAAAAGTGGTGGTAGTAGAAGCGAGTGGCATCATTGTCTATACATTGTGATTGTGTAAATGTTGGAATAAACCAAACCATAAAGTGTTTCAAATATCAAATCTGACAACCAGATAGCATCTACTAGCTGAGTTGTTTTTTTTTAGATTGGCTAGCTGGGTTGGTTAGGTGATCTGAGTAGTACTCCGGGGGTGAATTTTCAAGACGGGGTTAAAAAAATCCACTCGTCTATCCCACGCCATTGTCAAGATGGGATTAAAAAAAGTTCCCCTTGTCTATGCCACGCCATTAGGAGGTCGCACCTTTTGTATAGATTTTGGTTGTCAATTAGATCTGCTGATGTGACCCACTGTAACTCTTAGACTTCACTTCCCTTTTTGATTAAGATGCATGGCACTGTTCCTGCCTTCCTTTATCAACAAGAAGAAAATATTCACTTCTTATCGGTTCATACTTCATAGTTAGTTTACTTTATGCTACGAAGGTAGCAATAACCATGTATTTTCTTACTCGTCAGGTGACACCTCTACTGACTGGGACAAGGCATGGGCTAAATTTAAGAAGAAAGGGAAGAGGACCCTCTTTTCTGATTTCTCACCAGACAAGTATGTTACCTGGAACCCACGGCGCAGCGAGTATCCATTGTCAGAAGAGGTTGATCCAATCAAGAGAACTGAAAGATCTAACTTGATGCTGTGGACAAGTCCCCAGTTTACCTTGATGGGGGCGATTATCATCGTTTTGACATTACTAATATATACACTAGTTGTTCCTCCCAAGTAACTGCAGAAGTGACAGCTAGGAGGTGAGCTGTAAACCAATATTTAAATGGGAGGTTTGTATTGTACATACATTTTTTGTATGTGTACTATACCAACTATAGCAATATTGCTTCAATTGCAACCAAGTAGTATCACTTTGTTCCAAATTATAGTCGTTTTGATTTTTTTGGTACATAGATTTTGTTATGTATCTAGACATTTGATTCCAGAGGTTTTCTTCACTTGGCTGCTCTCTGAGTCTTTATTCCTCCATTATAACAAAGAAATATCTGGGTCAGGATGTCAGTAGAATAATATGTTGGCCAATACTCCCTCTATTCTAAATTGTAAGTCATCTTGGGTTTTTTTTTGTACATTGAATTTGTTATGTATCTAGAACATAGTAAATTCGATGTTAAAAAAAATCAAAGCGACTTATAATTTGAAACGGAGGGAGTATTCGATAATCACAAGACATGTTGATGCTCTTGATGTAACTTTTGTGCATGTTCGCACTTCTCAGGAACTGTAATGTGTGATCTTGAATATAGCTGTATTAATCAATGAAGGGTAGTTTGTAGTGTTGGGGCTGCTTGGGCAAGTGGACATGTGCAAAGTATCAATTGGAAACTGATGGAGACATGAGAATCACGTTTCTTATTACAGAAAAGTTAAGTCAAAAAAGACAGATCATTGTCTTCATACAATAAGCCCTAGGCAAACAGGAATCTTGCTTAGATGTAAAGCTATATAACTGACCTTGTTTCCTAGGCCCTAAGTAATTGGCTTATGTCTCTTGTGTTGGAGGCATCAGGATGGTGTATTTTAACATATTGTTGAGTATATATATACAATATAGAGAGGAAATGCGGTTCTAAAATAACATATCTGGGCTCTCACGTTGTGTTTGAAGACTTTGATCCTTACATGATTACATCTTTGTATGCAGCATCTTGGATCAAGTTAAACTTCAGAGTTCTCATCCTTCAGGCTTCAACAGTTTCCAAGTTTTACTCTTGTGGGTTGTTGCAGTGTCGGTCTAGTAAAAAGAGATTGGTTCAGTTCTGAAATTACAAACCATAATCTTAGCATTCTTATTAAGATATCAGGCTGTTTAGAGCATCTGGAGTTGGTTATGTGTTATCTTCAGTCCTCCACTAAAACACTGTTTTTGGCATGTTCGTTTGGCCGTTTTTTGGAGCTGTTTTTGACTGTTTTTCTGTGAGAGAAAAACACTGTTTCGGTGACTGATAAGTCGGCTGATAAGCCAAGAATATATATTTTACAATGTTTTTGTGAATTATTACGGTGATGTCTCCTGCTTTTGTTGCCCTTGCATTGCCTTTGATTCCAGACACAGACAGTGGCAAACAGAAAATTGGTCCATGCTGATGACCAAGACTTTCTCCCCCTGTGTGAACGGAATAGATGGGTCACAGGGGTAGTGTGCCATTCAAGTCAACTGCTCTCCGGATTAAGAAATAATTTCTTCTAACAACTTTGGCCCATCTGTACCTGTATTTTAGTGGCCCATTGAATGTGCATTATTTTACAGATCATCTACAGATGTCTTTAGGTTTTGGGCACTTGCAAGGTCCATGACTACCAAAGAACCAGATCTGCATAATTCTAGCATTAGTAAATCTCTATTTTCTTCTCTTCTTGTCTAGAGATCAAATCCCATTGCTAGATATTGATTAATGCTTAGACCATATACAATCACCATGGGCAATTGGACAGCTAGACAAGGGCAGAATTTTCTATGGCAAGACAGCTGGATTGCTGGGCGCAGAATCTAGCCCGTCGTAATCCAACATTTTTCGGATCAGCTTTTGTGACTACTCTACCGAAACACTGAAACGCCAGTCTGGCTGGTCGTCATTGTTCTTGTAAATCCGATTTGGTCGCCGGTAAAATCCTTCGTGGGTAAATCCTTCGTGATCACCATGGCCTTCGTGGGTAAGAAGTAAGAAGACAATAAGAATGGACTGAACGCGGTTTGTGGTCTCTCTGAATTGAACTGTAGAGAGTCTTGCCCCAGTGTATTTCGGTTTCAGACACTAGTGAGACTGAGGACTAGTAGAGGAGAGAGAAAGAATCTTTAAGATCCGTGCTGCTGAGAAGATGGACGGTGATGATAACACTTGTGGTCACAAGTGGATGTGTGGCTGCATTTCCCAGAGCTATTCTAGAAGACTAGTGATAGGTGCGCGCCCTTGCGCGCAGGCTGGCACCACAGATATTGTTTTTATATAATTATAATTTTTGTGACTGACATATATTGTTTTTATATAATTATAATTTTTGTGACTGACATATATTACATATATGCGACCAGAGCACGATATGGTTAATACGAAAAACATTGAAACTAAAATTAAACATAGAAAAGTTAATGTTTTAGGGAAAAATATAAGTTAAACACTTATATAATAATCACAAAACAACAACTTTATATATAGACCTGGCTAGAAAATCATATAGTAAGGATGATAAAGCTGAACCATAAAGACATGATAGGCACATCTCTGTGCGCACTTAACCATACCAATAAGATAAGATATCCGACATGAAGTCTTAAAATACACGAAGGTTCAGGTGCGACGATAGGCATGTAAATCTTACATAATTATACACAAAAGAGCCATTGATACTGCACGAATGATGTAGATGGTCTAACACATCAGACTGCAAGCGACAAAAGCTACAACAATCATAAGGATTTGTTGTCAGGCTCCAAGTCGTCGATGATCTTTACAACGCTAGTAGAGCTTCCAGCTCCGATCCGATTCAAAGCTTCGGGCCGGAGAATAATCTGTGAATTGCAGTTACAAATGTTAGCGTGTATCATATATAGTAGTGCAAACGTGTTGTTAGAAGTCATAGTTGTAACTGTTATTATACCCCTAAGCAAATAAAAAGGCTCTTTAGAAGAAACGCCATAGGAGCTTTTGTGACCTGAACCTGCAAACACATCAATAGGATAAGTGCATGCTCTCTAGGTACAACAATTGTTGTCCACATTTTTTCACAAATAAATGACCCTTGTAATCATGGCAAAGAGAATAGGAACTGAAATAGATATTTGCTCGAGGTCTACCAGATTCATGCCTTAACAATGGTTAGCCAAACCCAAATCCACATACCCCAAAATGTTGAAGGAAGAGCGAGACATTCAATCAAACACTTGTCGAGCATATCTTCCTAAAGAAGACCGTGGCCTGATGGTCCTCTACCTAGGCGCCGCAGCAGCGCATCGAAATCCCTCAGTGCTCACCGCAACCTGACTGCTCCCAGCGACACCGACGCTGGCCCATCCCCACCTAGCAAAGTGTAAAAGACGTGTACGCTCGCGTTGTAGTGCTTTACAAAATCATCAGTGCATGGAACAAACTTGTGACCGAGATAGGATGTCCCATAGACAAGGGGCTTTGCAAGTAAAGATGGGGACCACAAGCTAGTGAAGGAAATCAAATAAGAATGGGGACCATCGTATTCAGAAAAAAAGGATAGAGACCATTGCTAACCTTATGAGCTCCGGAGGATGAAAGGTGGAGAGGGCAAGCCTCGTGAGCTCCTTGCGGAGTGAAAAGTGAAAGGGGAAGAAGAGACGAAGCAGTGGATTTTTGTTTATTCACTACACCTAGGGCCCATGGATGTCCTTTTGACCAATTGCTAGTCAACAACAGCAACAAGGCAGAGGTGCAGTATATGTGGATGCCAACGACGTGTTGCACCATGCCACGTGTGGGCTCCGCACGTCCTGTCAATAGTGTTTGGGGAGAGTAGGAGCAGTGGATGCAATTATGCCAACGACGTGCTGCACGACGCCACGCACGGGCGCCGCACGGCCGGCCAATCGCTTATGGGGAGAGTAGGAGCAGTCTGGATAGCTTTGACATTTCTCGTGTTTGGGTTCTATACCAAGGGCCTGTTTAGTTCCGAAAACTTTAGGAATTTTGGCACTGTAGCATTTTCGTCTTTATTTGGTAATTATTGTCCAACCATGTCGTAACTAGATTCAAAAGATTCATTTCGAGATTTACATACAAACTGTGTAATTAGTTATATTTTTTACTTATCTTTAATATTCCATGCATACGTTTAAAGATTCGATGTGATGGGGAATCTTGAAAACTTTTGGAATTTGGGAGGCAACTAAACAAGTCCCAAGTATGATAAAAAGTACACAAGCAGCTTAGACATCCAAATCGATTACTTCATATGGGGTGCATATAGAGAATAGACTTCATACAAGTTGCAGTAACATACACGCACCAAAGGCAATGGAGTAAAACAACAGGCTTAAGTATCAATGATTACAGTTGCAAAAGACAATTCAGGTTGTAACTCAACAAACTCCAGCTCGCTGGACACCGCATAGTGACTAAACCATAACTCCATAAGCACATAGAGACAGTGCTACAAACAAAGACAAAATAAAAGAACTGCTAAGCTAGATCACTCTACTGCATACGTGTAGAGGAACTCGTCTCTTCTTTTCTGGGCTGATGAGGCATGAGGCCTTTTCCTTGTAGGAAACCATCAAGTGGAGCCAGTGAGGACTCAAAACTGGCTAGTGAGCTGAAAAGAGAATGTTGCTCTGATGTGGCAGATGAGCTGCCTTGAAGCGAGGTGCCAGCGAAGTACCGCGGTTTCTTTGATGACCTGGTTTCCTGAGCAGAGGGAGGAGAGCCAAGCATGGTCTTCACGGAAGATAGCAGCTCGCGTAGAGCTAAGCCGACTGTCTTGACCTACTTTCTAAGTGACGTTGCATCAAGTTCATGCAACATCGCCCAAGATTTGAAGCGAAGGAGGTCACTTTTGAGCTGCACAATGTACTCAGAGTTATAATCATTGACTATTACCACTTTTTCTCTTTCTAGGTAACTCAGTGCGACATGGTATGCACTCTGAACAGATAATTCATTTGTAGAAGCAAACTCACCATAAAATTGCCTGGATTCTTTCTGGGATGATTCTCTAGCCCACAGATTAGCCACCTTAATGACAGTGACAAACTCGTCACCGATGAGCAGCGTTTCCTCTGCCTCGATAGAGAAACCAAGCTTTTGCGCCGCAACGTTGAACATGTCTTTCCTGTCAACGCTAAGAACGCACGGGATCTGACGACGATAAGTGCAGACACAAGAAAGAAAATGATTTTAGTAAACCAAAGATCCATGCAGAGTAGAGGGACAAAAGCACGAGATAATCAAAGAAAGGGGAAAACCTTAGGGAAGACACCAGTTGTTTCTCCAAGCTTGATCTCATCCATGGAGCTCATGGCGACGCAACGGAGGAGGGAAGAGTAGAGAAGAAGATAAGATAGAGAGTAAAAGTGTGAACAGGAGGATAAGTGGCGCCAGGTGCAGACCTTTAGGTGCTGGACACTGATGAGGGACGGTAGACCAGGGGTAGACATGGTCCATATACACCACCACCTTTTTCACTCCATAATCTACAATATCATAAAACATTGCAAATGTTAGCCATAACATTTTCCACTCCACAGATATAGATATTTAAAATAAGCTAGTAAAGCACACCTATATCTACAACGACAAAATTCTAAAAAGATATTGATCAATAGCTATAGTTGTTGCTACGTGTATACAATATAACCTAAAGCTAAAATCTACCAAGCATGCTAGAAATAAACTTCTAGATAGTGTAACTGTCAACGCTGCGAACTAAACTTAAACGATATAGCTGTTTGGGATAAGCACCGACTCCCAAAATTACACAGCTGAAAATCTACATATGCACTGATATAGCTATTTGGGATAAGCACGACAGTCTAAAAACCCAGCAGCAGACTTAGCGCAGTGGATGGCGTGTCTGCTAGTGTCTTGGTCCTCAATATTATATCAGGCATCAGAGAACCAACTAATGAAACAATTGATAACAAAGAAGGAAGAAAGACACCAGAACCAAATTAGATCACTGAACTAATATTGCATACGCGCTGCAACACAACAGTCTTAGAAGTTTCCCGCAGCGTTCATAATTTGAACAAATAAGTGTGTGGCCTAACATCTGACATGGCCATGTGGGATTCACTACAAGCAAGGCGCATGGAGCAACCTTAATATTTACATATCAAAGCAACCTTAAAATAGGAAGTTCTTCGTGCCTGATCACCAGGCGATACTTTGCCGTTCCACCGCTAGACAGAGATATTCAGGGCTACGACACATTCACAAAAGAGTAGGAAGTCTTCCTCGACCATCCTTAGCACTACGATGCACCAGCAAAGCAATCGAAAGGCCTCCTCGATCATCTTTAGTGTTATGATGCATTCGCAAAAGATGTGGTAGCCTTCCTTGGCTACCTTCAGTAGTGATCCCACCAAAAGCAAAAGAACAGCATGCCTTCAAGCACCTATATAGAAGAATTGTCACCACAAAGAAAACAGTTGTCCAAAAATAAGGAATTTGTAAACACCCTGTTAGGCTGATCTTACTGTCTAGCCGGTCTGTTGTGTAGCGGCACGCGCTGCACGCGAGCGCTTCTTTTCCCCAAGCTTAGCACTTGTCGGGACACTGTGAAAGGGTTAGAACATCAGGGCGTTTAGCATGACACTGATTTTTTTACAAACCAGACACAAGATCTTAAGCTAAGAGAGAAAGAGAAGATTTAACATACTCTACAGGAGGTGAAACAACAGCCTTATCAAGTCCCAGGTTAACAGCTCCATCTCCATCTTCTTCCTTGTCCGAGGATTCATCAGCCGTGTAGACAATCTATCAATGAACAGAAGGCACATACAAATGTAACATTGTAACAATTAAGATTTCTATGCAATAGCAACCGGGTGTCGACAAACAAAGGGAAGAAAATTAAAGCAACAGATGGTAGTAGGGCACACCTTGCCATCGCAACCATCAAACATTAGCTTCTTGCGAGCTGAAGGACGCTCATCCTTTCCTAACGTCTCTCTGTTTAGGAACACAGAACTGTTACGCCCGCAAGAAAAGAACAACAAAATGTACAAGGAAACAAGAGTCCTCATACCCTGACTGTGGCTTCACAGGTGGCGTGTCACCATCAAGGACACCTGGAGGTGGAGTCTGCAAAATAAAACACAAAACAAAAGGATGACCAGATATGCAATAACAAAACTCCATATTGAGAAGCTAGAAAAGTGTAAAAGAGAGCAGGCAACTAACACTGTCAAGCAACGCCGAAGAGTGTTTGCCTTCCATTGCAGACAAAGATGGAAGAATGACTTCATCAACAACAACAACTTCATCAACAGTAGGTGCAGTAGGACCAATCTGAGGAGCAGGCGGAGCAAGACCATGCTGAGCAACAAACTCAGCAGGCTCATGTTGACCGTATGCTGTCACTACTGAAGTCACCTGGTAAGTCTTCTCCTGTCTATAGTAGCTCTGCTGGGTCAAAGTGATTGCAAAAGTGAACCTTCGTGTAACAATCCTTGTGATGTCAACTGGCAATGAACCGGTAGTTGCGACTGTTCTGAGGAGCTGCTGAACTAGTTTTCCTACAATCTGACGGGCAACATCTCCAAAACAAATCATCTCAGCCTCATCAGTGCCATCAAGAGCGATGAAACAGACCTTGTACCTTTACAGACAAAAAACAAGGTTTCATTAGTCGTACAAAAAAACTAAAAGAACAGTAAATACAGAAGGACATGCACATACTTAAATCTGAATGATGTGGATGAACAAGCATTGCATTTGTAGCCAGTCCCATCTGGAGAGCATGACTTACTGCATCTAGTGCATGATGCAAACCACCATGACACATTTGGAACTAAATGACCAATGGTAATGGTGCAGCTATATCCGTCGTCCTAGCACATGGAAGCATGCACTCAACAAGCAAGATTTAAAAAACCAGAGACAAACCACTTATAAAATAGCAGGATGAACATGACTTTTTTCCTTACCGCATAATCATACGGATCCATGTCATTTAGCTCTAGTAAGGTCTTGACTTCAAGCTGCGCAGGTACACGACGCTGGTTCTCTACTTGTAGAGGTGCAGCAACACGCTTCACCTCAACACGCTGATCCTGGAGCCTGCAAAGCGAGTTTAATGATTTTTCAAACTTAGTAAAGCAGGCATTATCAATTTCATTCTATGATTGCAAAGTATTAGTCACCAGACATGCAACAGGTACCATAAATCTGTCGACACAGATCCATTAGAACACAACACATGATTGGTTGGAAAGGATTTTACCCGCCGTAGAAGTGCCTAGCTTCTGGAATCTGAGGATTGAAGTACCACCTTGCGGCCGCGTTGGCACTGAGATAGTAGTTCTCTACATCAAAAAAGATAGGTATATGAATAAGCAGGTATAAACAAATTACCACAAACCAAGATAAGCGAATGTGTTGTACCCTGGTATTTTTTCATTAATCCACCAACAAACAAAACGATGAATGGTCTTCCTTCAGTCGTAGTGAGCACCTGATCAACAACAAATGCAGAAGCACGCTCTCCCCACAGGCTCACCTTGATCTCAGAGTAACTGAATGTATCCAGAAAAACATCAGAACACTAACCACGGTCTGACCACCACAAAAATCAAATCAAAGAACTAAAGAACAAACTGTACTCACTTTTGATCCCTAAGTATAATGTGTCGGGTGAGTGTAGGATGAGGCTTGTTAGGTAGATGCACCATGTAAGAATCAGACACCTCGGTCATCAACCCAATAATATCTACAACCATAATGTTGTTAGACAAAGTTACTCTAAGGCAAAGGAATGGGCAATAGCCATTAAAGGGACTCACCAATGAAATTTGTGGTGTCACCAGCACGCGATCTCAAGGAATCGATTGGTGTCAACCTGTATGCATATGCTGGAAAGCTAGGCACATCTTCTCTGGCAGCAGACACTTGTGTGCGAAATGTAAACTCAACCATGAACTAGGAAGCAACCGGCCTAAAACTGCGCTTCGCATTGGAGACTCTGAAACGACTAATGACATAGATGCCATTTTCTTCTATGAGCGGGCTCTTTGTCTCTACTTCAGCAGCTGGGATCTCACCGTACATAGTGTTTCCCTGCAGAAAAACCAGTTTCAGAGTTACACATACATACATAACTGAACCTGGAATAGGATAATCAGGAAGGGGGCAAATAGAACAACAATAGATGGACTAAATATGCATCTAGAAATATATCTTGAAAGCGACCTCACCTTTGCATCAATCAGCACAAGATCAACATGTTGTATGGGCCCATCGTCAGTCCCACCACAGTACTCCCACTTACGGGACACCCGAACACAAATGACCGCACGCATGTTGCCAACCTTTAGGCTAGGAAGCAGATCGAACGCCATCACAGCCACCTAGTCAGCACTGCAGTCACCAAAAGCATAGAAAAACATGAAGTCAGTTAGACTGGGTCTCTTGTTGAGACAAAACATCGAACCAGTTGTCACAAGAACAAAAGAAAATGCAATACCAATGTCACACCCGGTTTTAAGAACAAAACCAGATTTACACCATATGTGAGCCCAGGAAGTCAAATCTCACATATAGCCACAAATTAAGGTGATATCGAAAGACAATACTTAAATATATAACATATAAGGTCAAAGGATAACCTCAACACAGCGAACAGGGGAAAGACGACTTCGATCTTCAGGCGAAGACTCCAACTTCACAGGGACAACTGACTAGTTGAGCACAAGCCTAACTCCTTTAACTGTTGCTCTTGGCAATCTGATATGGTTGATAAGGCAAGGGTGAGCACTTAACGTACTCAGCAAGATTAACACAGGGTTATGAAGCTCAAGAGGCTGACATTGGCTTACTGCGGTTGCTTTTAACTTGGTCAAGTTTTAACAACAATTAGCTTTAGTTATGCTTAACCCAGTTGGTAACCATATGATCATTAATGAAACAATCTCATATATCATATCTCCAAACTTACCATCATAAGTTGTTCAACAATAGGAGTTACTAACACTGTGAGTTTTCCAGGCCGCTCGTAACCGTGAGCACGGCTATCATGATAGATTTACACTCTGCAGAGGTTATACACTTTACCCACAAGCCATGTTACCCATATGCCCGGGTCAATTACTCCCATAACACTTCCAAGGTGAGTGGGCAGGGAACACTATGAAGTCTTTCAAAAGTCTTCCTAACATGTTGCCAGACCCTACGGACCCAAGGGCAAGGGGTATGTAAAGCCTCTACTCGATGGTACCTTTCGAAGCGGTAACCACCCTAGAACATGCCCTACAACCAGCTCGGCAATGGTGCCTTTCACGAACTGCCAACATGCTAGTACGAATCTTTATACTTGACTAAAGCCAGAGCCATTATAGCACTCGTGGTTGCATTTAAGTCCCAGCTTTTGCCCTACAGTGGGGTCCTATTCCATGTTGCTACAAAAGCCAATTTTATCTCATTGTTGCATATATCATTAGTCAAGATTCATCTCAAGATCCATAATTGTAAAGCATAGCAAAGCTACCCATATGCATATAAACCCATGGTGACAAGGTAAAGGATAACAAAGCTATGGTATAGATCTAATAGGAATCAAATTAGACACATGCAATATGACTAGATGAATTATGGTGAATAGGTAACAAGGATGATCCCATGTTAAACTTGCCTTGAACTCTTAGATCCTTTCTTCACTTGATTCTCGATCTTCTGATGACTTCTTCTTGATCTCCACGTAAATCTCACCGATTGGACAAGATCATAAACACCACACAAGCATCTGAACAATCATACAAAGCATACAATATATCTACTTTAGAACAATACACCAATCAACGAAAAAGGTTTAAAAGAAATCTACGTATTGCTACGATCACGCAGACGCGAGAATCACGCTAATCGGATCTATAAAGGAAAAGAAACGACTACCGGAAGATTAGCTTTTATAAGATAATTAAACTTCATTTATTTTATTTAAAAAGCATATATTGGATACTTCAGAGAAATACCCAAATTAAATTAAGTCACATTACTTTGATTTGTAAAAACAAGATTAAACTAAGTATGTTTTGTTTTATGAAAAGCCGAGGTGGAAAACCCTAATTGATTTTAATTGGAAAACCATTGATTATATAGATTAATCAATTATCATTTTATTTAAGAGAATAAAACATATTTAACATTGTTACTAACAGGTAGGTCTTATCATTACGAAACCAACACAACTGAAAAGGGCTAAAACGGATCTAAAACGAATAAACTAGAGATTAAACAAGATTTTGAAAAGGGCAAGATTAAAGCATTAGTAAAATAATTTACTCTGATTTTCAAAAGTAATTAACATAGATGAAATCTATACTACTGGATAGAGCATAAAATTACGGATCTAACGCAACTTGAACGGGTCGATTTGGATTTAAAACGAGCAAAATATAAGCATTTGAAATCAGTGGCAAAACTGTAATTAGGGTTTTTATTTTAAAACCGAATTAAACAGATCTGATAAAGGGAATACGTTTTCCCGAGGGGAAAGCGCAAAGCTGAAACCCGCCTTCTGGACCGCAGGTTGAGAGCTGGAAAAACTGAGGGGCTCTTTAGCAAAAAGTCCAGACGAAGGGGTACGGGGTGTTCTGGTTCGTTGAATCTAAGATGGGCGGTGGAGATTAGATGGAGGAGGGGTAGGGCGGCGCAGAGAGGGCGGCGCACGGCGGAGCTCCCTGTCCGATGGCCGAAGCTCGCCGGCGATGGGAAAACCCAAGCTATGGTGCTCGGTTTGCCCAACCGAAAGCACCGGGAGAGAGGGGAGAGCGCGGCGAACTTGCCCCAGGCCTCGGCGAGGCTCGGGGTCGGCCGTAGATGGTCGGCGACGTAGCGGCAGCGGCGGCGGTGCTCTGTAACGGCGGCGCGGGACTTCCAGAGCGCAAAAGAGAGAGAGAGAGTAGAGGGGAGGAACGTTCCGCACGCGCATGAGGTAAGTGCGAGGCTCAGAGGCGCTTGTGAACGGCCGAGGACGGCTCGCCTCGACGAACTACAGCGGCGGGATCTCGGTGCACGACGACGAGGCCTGACAATGCCCAACCGAGGGGGGAAAGAGAGAGAGAGGGGACGTTCGGAAGCTTCGCGAAGGAGGTGTGTGGGTCGAGGAGGCTTACTGCGGTCGGAAACGAGCGGAACGGCGACGGTTGTCTCGGCGGCGGTGAGACAGAGCAATGGCACGGCGGCACTGCTTCGGCGGTTTGCGAGACAAGGTGCTGCGATTAGATGGGGGAATACGGCGCGGTGGCGGCGCTATTTAAAGGAGGCAGCGGGAGAGTCCTATGCGGCTACGGGAGCGCGGAGTCCGCGCGCGGCGGTTGTGATGCACACGGCGCGACGCGGCGGCAGTGTCCGACGTGGACACGGGTGAAGGGGGCGACGCGCGGGCCCGACGGTCAGTGGTGCGAGGAGGGAGAAGGAGGTGGCTACGCGGACGCGGGAATAGCGCGACGGTTCCGCGGTTCTGCCGCGGCGCGAAGCAGAGGGCCCGACGCGGGGGGGGGGGGGAATCCGGAACGGGCTCGGAGGGAGGATGAAGAAGGCCTGACAGGCGGGACCACTTCGTTAGCGGGAGGGAGGAGAGAAGAGAGCGCCAACAGGCGGGTCCGCCATGTCAGGGAGAGGAGAGGCGCGGGCAGCGCGGTGCGGGTCGGCGGGTGAACTGGGCCGGGGGAGGAGTTGGGCCTCGGGGAAGAGAGGGGGGGGGTGAGGTGAAGCAGGTCGGGCCGACTACTCGGGCCAGAAAGAGAGAGGGAACATATTTCTTTTTTTTCTTTTTATTTTATTTTTTGAATTTTGCAAATTGATTTCCAAAATAGATTTTGAATATAGTTTCTAGGGTTTTGAAAACCAAGCCACACAATAAAAATGCAGGGGCATGAGATGCATCACCACATGTTGGACCTAACATGGTATTAGTTTTATTTTTATTTATTTAATTCTATGATCACAAAAATACTTAAATTAAATCAAATTAAACTCAAATTCAAATCTAATTTACTATTCAAATTTTAGGGTGTTACAACCAACCTACTGGAAAAAACAGCACATGTATCATAGCAAGCGACCTGCACGACGGTTTGTCTATCAAACAAAATCTATCTCACCCGACAAGCCAATAAAGACAAACAAAACGGTACAAACCATTGTTGAAGCTATTTGTATACCGAGCAAAAATAAGGAAGTCATGTTGGGGTAACCGCGGGTGACATGACTGAAAAGATCTCACTGTAAACAATATTTTGTGTCTCATCCGTGCAGTCACCATTCGCATCCTCTATTAGTATCTTAAGACCTTGCTTAGAAGTTACACGTGAAACAGCAACATACAACTGACCATGGCTAAAGATATGGTTTTTTAGGTAGACACCAACACTCGATAAGGTCTGCCCCTGGCTCTTATTGATTGTCATTGCATAGCATATCTTAATCGGGAACTGACGTCTTTCTAGAACAAAGGGTAGTCTTGTATTTTTAAGTGTTAGGCAAATCCTAGGAATGAGAACAACACTGCCTATGTGTGTGCCGGTCATCACTTGTGCCTCTAACAACATGTCATGTATCTGAGTAACGACTAACCTTGTCCCATTACACAACCCAGCAGTCTAGTCAAGATTTCTAAGCAACATTACAGGCACCCCTTTTTTAAGAACAAGGCGATGGTGAGGGAAATTGTTTCCTTGTATAGAATTCAGAAACTCAATAGGATATAACAAATCATACGAAGCATGTGTTCCTGGGGACTTCAAAATCCTATCACAACTTAGATATTCCTTTTCCTCACCAGGCACCAATATCGTAACGTAAGAGTTAACAGTGTCGACATCCTCATTTGTAGGGGTCAAAATGGCCCGTGCATGAAGGTACTGTGGGTCAGAATATTTTGTAGCCAAATCTGGATATACAGCGTCGACTATGGAGGGAATTTTATCTCCACTTGGCATGAGCAACAAATCACGTGGTATCTTGATCCATGTAGCCTCAATCTCATGTTCTCTCCTCACAGCATCTATCTTACCATCGCCAACATCTAGCACCCACTGACTAAATTCAGCAATTTCTTGCTGCGCCTTTTCACCTAAATCTGGAGAGCGTAGCCTCATATTCATGTTTAAAGATAGAACACTAACATGGCTCCAGAGGTGGGAATTCACTATGGCTGCAGCTACAACCTGTGACCTATCACCGCCCTCAACAACAGGCAGTATGATCTCACATAACAGAAGAAAGAGGAAGGCAATGTAGTAGATAGCTGCAACAGCAGACACCATACTACCTGTTGAAGCTACCTTCTTTTGTCTTAGGTATCTACGGCGCTTGTGTCGGGACTGATAAGGGGACAACACAGGAGGCACATAGTAGGCACCCTCATCTAAAAAGCACGGACAACTCCATATTATGAAGCACATATATAGTCTGTGGCAAGAGCACAAAGAAGTATATGGTCAACATACTTCTTTTTCTACGCTCCCGCTGATCTACCTGTCCAAGGACTGGAATCGATGACGTTGTAAGGAAAAAAATAAGCAATACCATAGACTCAGCATGCGCACAGGCCGCATGTGCACCATGAAAGAAAGAAAATTTATGGAGAGCATAGCATACATGATGCCTCATTATCATTCGCCCGAGCAGCAGTGCCATGAGACATTCCTAGGCCCACAGGGAAGCACCATTGTGAAAGTGCACAAAAGATAGACAGTCAGGATGCACAAAGAACACTTTTATTGAAACGTTCAAAGCAACCACAATAAACTCAATACAGGTATAGCAACACGTCATCAAACAAGCCGACTCAGCATAGAGACCTCCTCTAGAAAACCTTCCAACTCAACCACTAAATCAGTTTGAGAAGCTAAATTGCTCCAAGTGGCATCAGAAACTAATCTAACCAACCTAGCAACCCTGGTAGCAACAGAAACTGCCGCTTGAGCAATACTCCTATATAAGATTACACCCTGAAAATTGTAGTCTATAACAACAAACCCATATAGACTTTGTAGAAAAGAAATAGCCTGAAGAGCGGCCTGCTCATAACCAGCACTGCCAGTGGCACCGGTCGGTGCCCAGAAAAAAAAACATTGCATGTGCAATTGTTGTTCTGCACAGAAGGTACCTCAATTTCAATCCCGTAAACAATAGTTTCATCTCCAGCCACCTCTGAAATGAGGGACACGTAAGGTAAAGAGCACCTGGTTGTCACAACTTGTAGTAGGGACACATAGGACGCAACAACTATAAACATCTCCCTCCCCTCTGGCTGCTGGTTGACAAGGCCACACAATAGAACTTCCTTTTATTTAAAAGGCAAAATAAAATTCCATAAAAGTTTTTTGAACACACGGAGAAAAGAAATCCACCCAAAACCCAAAACCATGTCAGTATTGGGTATGCAACTGCATACTATAGACATTAATTTAATGAAGAAAAGAACTGGAAGCTACAAATCGCTGAGAGAGTAAAATGCAAGAAAGTCATACCGAAACAAGCCTAGCAGCAGCACAAGAAAGCTCCCCCTTGACTGCAGCCCACCTGAAAATGCAACCACAGACATAATCAGGTAAAGAGCACCTGACTTTCACAGCTTACACCAGGGACACATAGGACGCAACAACCATAAACACCTCCCTTCCCTCTGGCTGCTGGTTGACAAGGCCACACACGAGAACTTCCTTTCATTTAAAAGGCAAAACAAAATCCCACAAAAGTTTTTTGAACACACCAAGAAAAGAAATCCACCGAAAACCCAAAACCATGTCAGTATCGGTATTCAATTGCATACTACACACATTAACGAACAAAAGAACTGGAAGCTATAAATCGCTGAGAGAATCAAATGTTGGAAAGACATACCGAAAGAAGCCTAGCAGCTGCACAAGAAAGCTCCCCCCTGACTGCAGCCGACCTGAAAAATGCAACCACAAGAAAGACACAAAACATTAAAGCCAACCACGTCCGTTACATGCAATAGATAAACAAATAGACCCTGACGTCCGTTACATGCAATAGATAAACAAATAGACCCTGACGCAACACTATAAGTTTATCTAGTGCCATGTAATGGAACACCTCAACACACACGCACATACTGTTATCTTCTGAACCTGAGCTGTCAAGAAAAAAAGACCACAGCCTCACGAGCATTCTCTCGAACACCTCTCTGGCACCCAAAAAAGCACAACCCCATGGCCATTACATCGAGCACCAGCCCCATCAAGCACCAGCCCGACGGTAGTCACGGGAGTAGACCCACACCTGCCTGTCCCCCACCCAAACTTAGCAGGACGACGGTGAACTCCCAAACTCAGCAGGACGACGGTGAACTCACTGCGTCCGCCGCCCCCTAAACCCAGCGGCTGTCAGCCCACCGCCAAAGCGGTCGCAATGCGCACTCCCAAGCCGGACATACAACCCCAATGCGACTGCATCGTACTATACGCTAGCCGGATTTTCCAGAAGAAACGCCGAAAGAAGAGCGAGAGGAGAGAGCCGATACGCACCTGAAAGCAGAGCGGCGAAGTGGGGAGGAGAGACTTTGTGGTACCCCAAAACCTTAAGAAGGAGCCACCGGCCGCATCTCCCACCGTCTCTCTGTGTAGTGGGCCCGACAATTGCGTGCACCAATTGTTGATAGACAACGTCCCTGCCCCGCAGCAGTGGCTCGCGACTCGACGCAGCTTCCGGACCCGCAGCGTCCTCGGCGTCCAATCCCTGCTCGACAACGCCCCGCCGGAACAGTCACGCCGCACCGCGACGACTGACCGCACGCCAACCCTACTCCTCTGCCAGGTGGGCCACACGGCAAACAAGGCCGCCGCGTCAGCCACTTGGTTGGCCGAGAGCGGCAGCCCGCCGCTAGACCGGCGCACTGCTCGCATGGGCGCCCGCCTCGCGCCGCTCCCGCCCCGCGCTGCTCTCCCACGACCCACGCCACCCCACTCCGCCGCCTGGTGGGCCACACGGCAAGCAGGCCCGCGCGTCAGCCGCCTGCGTGGACGTGAGCAGCAACCCGCCGATTTGCCGGAACAGGCGCGCCGCTCGCACACGACCGCCTCGCACCGGTCGTCCACCCTCCGCCATGTGGTCCACAGGGAAGCCGGGCCCTCCCGACAGCCTATGCGGTAGCCAAACGCCGGCACAGCTGCACGCACGGCGGAGGGGCTGCAAGTACGGCGACGCGGGTAGCCACCGGATGCAGGATGAGGCGTCGCTAGTATTTCCGGTGACGCGTGCGGTGCGAGGCCGCGTCCAGGCCTGCGGTTCTAGAGAGAGTAAATTTCAAACTCTAGTGAGGAACTCCTTGCTCCCCAAGGAAGCTTGGCCCCCACTCTTCCCAATCCCAAGTCCCCAACATCCCCTTCTGCAGCCTCATCTGCACTGCAGCCCATCTGTTCTGCGGCTATAAAACGGCAAAGCCTCCGCCTGGCCCCGGTCACTCACTCACTCTGACATCAGACACAGCACAACACAGCCACACGGCTCTTCAGTCCCCAGATTCCTGTGCCTTCCCGAGCAAGAAGCCACCCGCGGCGACGATGGAGCGGCGGCAGCAGCAGCAGCAAGAGGCGGCGAGGCGGACCATACCGCGGCGCGGGCAGATCAAGGTGCGCATCTTCGCGAGCCTGTTCCGGTGCATCGTCCCCAAGGCACCAGCGCGCAAGGAAGGCGGCAAGGACAAAGACGGCAGCAGCCACCGCGGCAAGAACAAAGATGGGAGCAGCCACCGCCGCCGGGTTTCCCCCAGTGGCTGATGCGGTTCGATCGAGGGAAGATGAGAGGGAGAATCAAGATGTGGGGATTACGACGATCCCCGTTGCGTCGTTGAGAAATGCTGCAGCCAGCAGCGCCGGTCCTTGTACTTGTACCTGCCGAGAGTCTTCGGGGGTGGGAAGATCGGGTTGGTGGGGTGCGCATTTCGGGTAAGCTGAATCTGTATAATGGTATGGGATTCAGAGTTTCAGAGTTCAGACGGGGCAGTGAATAATCTTAATTTGGAAGCTTTCTGTGACCGAATGTGGAGTCTCTGAACTCCGGCTTCAGCTGGAATGCTATGTACTGTAGTAATGTACAGTACCGTCTTGTCTGTGTTCTAGCGGTAACTTCAGTGTCTTGTGGATATTTATGTACTACTAGTGGTGATGTATGTATGTTCTGCTCTGCATCACGGCTGTGTACTCTGTTTCTTTCGCTTGAACACAGCATTACACTTGTTGTTTGATGAATCTTATTAGTGTTCTTGCTTCTTACCCACGAAGGCCACAATGCATATCTAACGTTTCACTTGATGTTAGTGGTGATGGGTCTCTGTTCTGCTCTGAATTCCAGTTGTGTATTCTGTTTCTTTCACTTGAACAAGCATTACTCTTGTAGGGAAAGGCTGAAACTGAAACTATACATGATTCGTGATAATACCTCCTCTCAGATACGTGCAATACGAAACCAAAACATACTCTGTCCATAACTGTCGGATAAACACTGAACGCGCTTCGATAGAGTAGTTCAGGATTCAAATAGGACGTTGATGACAATCTGAATTCAGAAATTTTGGTGGAAAACGGTGTCTTAGCTCCGGCATCAGATGGTGTACTCTGAACACTCTCTGTTCTGCACTTTGGTTGTGTACTCTGTTTCATTCACTTGAAAATGTTCTAGTAGTCTTCTCGAACCAACTTACGGAATCATGATGCGTGCATCACGTATAGGCATTGAACAACCGCTAGATCAGCGATGCATACACCTTGCCATCTTTGGCTGTGTGTTCTCCTGCTCGTTTTACGCCCCCCGTGCATAATTCTATGTTCCACTTCACTGTTGTGTCATGCCAAGATGTTCGAAGCCACTGTCATACCAATGCTTCATGGTGAAGTCTTGCACTGCAAGCAGCACCTGGTGATTGGGCCCGATACGGCATCGGCGGCTTCGGCGGCGAAGACGAGAAAAGTGGCGAGCCATTTTGGTCCCACTGCGGCACTGCCCGAGACTCGGACCGAAGCAATGGCCTATTTGGTCATCCACACATCCACACCCTTGCTCCTTTGCCAAGGACCCTCCTTTTCATTTTCGTCGCGTGCGGCGCTTTTGCTCTGGCGAAGAATATCTGATCACCCTTTTCTTTTTTGTTTGTGAGCTATAAGGTGAGGAACGAAGAGAACGTGTCAAGCCACGGTTGGCTAGACAACGTGGTGGATTCTTACTCGTTGTGATGATTTATCTGTGCTTTCGTTGTTTTCGGATTCGTTTGTTTTTTTACAAGTCTAGCAAATTTGCTCGCCTTGCAATTGGACATAAAACTTTGTTTGCATGCAGTGACGACGAGTGAGGTGCAATTCAGTGTTACACTAACACAAGTGTAAAATGAACAATAATTACAGTTTCACATAGAGCGACCGCTAATGCAAGCAAGTAGAACTAACAGAGAGTAGTAAAGACTAAGTAGTGCGTAGATTTGTTGAGGTACACTCTTGACTCTTCAATGGTGGTAATTGTTGATGGACACAGCTCAATATTGTCTTCTAGAATACACTCCTCCGTTACCGTAAGGATGCGCCCAACGGAGGCAGAAGTAAATATTAGCCTTAGAAAAAAAAAGTGTAGTCCACATAGAAATATGAAATTGAGGATAACAGTGTCATGAGATTCTCCCACCACAGGCAGTCATTCTCTGTTTGCTTTATTTTCCATCATCCATCAGGCTGTAGCTTTTTGTATCATGGCATGCGATTCTGTTTGGATTGGGGGGCAAAACTTTTCCCCCGTCACATCGAATCTTTCGTCTCTAGTTTCGTCTGTTTAAAATGTACTAAGTAAAAAAAGTAATTTGTCAGCCGAAGGCAATTTCGCGAGACGAATCTTTTAAGCCTATTTAGTTCATGTTTTGATAATGTTATGCTACAACAAATTTTTGTTAATTATAGATTAACTTAGCTTAATAGAATCGTCTGGTTAATTCTCATATAAGTATGTAATTAGTTTTATAAATAGTCTATTTTTAATATAATAAATTAGTACCGAAAAATTCGATGTGACATGACAAATAAATTTCGATCAGATGCCTGCCGCTGCCGGTCGCGGTCGCGGTCGCCGGTCAGGGTGGACGTGCCTAGTGGTGGGGTTCATTCCTGGCGTCTGTCCGTTTGTCAACGAAGCACATGTTCATTGAACGTGCCTGCCTGCGGCAGCGGAAGTGCGGGTCCACTCAAGATTCCGAGCCCCAAAGGCGCGGGTGGTGTCAGTCCAGTCCGGTTAACCCAATCCAAGGGAGAAGAGAGCAGAGCGCACACCTGCTCCAGCGGTCCAGGTTTTTTTTTTTTTTGAGCATTCCAGCGGTCCATTCTCCAGGAAGCACCGGAAACACGAGCCCATCCATTCCGGTGACGGTGAAGCGCAGGCGCAGCCCACGGCGGCGGGTGGTGAGAACCGGTGAGCCGGGAGACGTGACTGTCACCGCGACGCGATCGCGGATAAGATCCACTTCAGGTTTCGCTCCGAGCACACAAACAAAACCGCCGCCGCCACGAGGCACCACCAGCCCAACCCACCACGCCAGCAAAGAAGAAAGAAGAGAGCTATCCCGGTCGCGGCGGTCTGGGGTCAAAAAGTCGTCCAGACCCACGTGCGCCTGTACTACGAGCCCCACGAGAGTGACCTGCCTGACGATCCATTTGTAATCTTTCTTTCTTGTTTGTGAGATCCATTTTTTCTTTCTGTGGTAGAGTGTGGGACTGCAGACTGGTGAGTTTGACGCTGGCAATAATCCTTGTCCTTCCAACCTGTTCTTTGGACTGCACTCTTGGCGCTAACGTCGAGCCTCGAGCGGCACCGGTACGCCTGCACCTGCATTCTGCATGCCGCATGCATCAGCGCCACATGCAGCCATTCTCCGCTATAGCACACGTACTGCCTCGTTGTAAGTGCTGACGCTACTACGTGCGTCATTGCAGCGACGTCATCGCAATGAGAGAAACGTGCGGCACAGCGCGATACACGTCGTCGATCAATATACCAGACACCGGCGAAGTTCCGGTGTCAGCCGTGGCTTGTGGCCTGGCGAGCTAGAAGATCAACCAAACAAGCTCTAAATTTAACCAATCAATCGATGCTTGCAAACGCCAGGCTCAATCCTATATACCAACCAAATCCAATCACACCCGTGTCCCTAGCGACTCCCGTCACTCAGAGGTGAGAGTGTGTGTGAAGTGTGAGATCTGTGACTCGTGAGTCATGACAGAGACGCGTCCGCAACCACATGTTTGGCTTCGGTTTTCTCAAGGATGAATGGATCAGCACGTACCGAGGCGGCGAGGCAGCCAATGCTCGAGGGTCCACCATCAGCGATAGCACGAACAAGCTAGCTAGTTTGATTAAGCTCGTTATTTTAACGAACAAGACTCGCTCGCGAGTCAGCATAAAAAATTAAAAATATATACAAAATATAATATTTATATTTGTCTAAAGCTTCAAACAAAATTAACAGTGTCAAATTGAACAAAAAAAATTAATACACGCTAATATAACTAAAAGACATTGTATTATATTTAACAACTAATATAGTTGTTTTTAATAAAAGTTTGATTCATTTGACTCGTGAGTTGGCAGTTAACGAACGAAAATCTTAGACATGGCTCTAACGAGCTTTTGGTCCAGCCTTAGTGAGGCATAGCTCCGTCAAACTAGCAAATATTCTCCATACGGCCATACACCTCTCAATGCAAAGCTATTTTGCGACGACCAGTCGTGCCTAGGCCAAAGATGTTTACTCCAGTACTAGGCACAAAACAAATGCCAATAGGCTGTGTTTTTTTTAAATCTCCAATAGGCTGTGTTGAGCACATGGCATTTGTGATTTGGCTCTAGTATAAAGAAGCCCCCAAACCTACGCAGGTAGTATCACTCGCGCCGTCACTCGACGCAAACCCATACCCACTCTCAGTCTCAGCCTCGATCGAGACGCGCCCGTTGCCGTGACTTGCAGCATGGACAAGCAGGAGGAGAAGAAGAAGAAGCCCCACGGGAATCCATACCCCAAGAGGGGCAGCATCACGAAGCAGATTATAAGGGACTTCACCGGCGTCGGCAACGACGACAGCGGCAACGGCAACGGCGGCGGTGGCGGTGACGCTGGTGGTAACGGCGGTGGCTCCGGCTCCACCGCCGCTGGCTACGGCGCCGCCGGCTGACGCACGGCGGGTGCATAGGAGCGAGCCCGGCCCCGTGATGATTTGTTTCTTTAGTTGTTGCTCAAGTTTGGCTGCCGCGCGCCGCCGGCGGTTTGCTGCTACGCTCTAGCTAGGCGGTTCGCTGCCTGCGGGTCGTGTTTGGGGTGGAGGACGAGCGTGCAGATGGTGACGGTCTGCTTGTGCTGCTTTGGCTGTGTAAGTGTACTAACTTGTGCTAAATAATTCTGGATCAATCGATGGGGCCGCACTTAAGCTTTTTGAATCTCATCTGCGCGAGTGAATGTTCCATCTTTGCTGCACCTGATGCAGTGATCTCTCGTATTTGCTCTTCTTGTGTGAACTCATGGATCCACACCTGGTGGTGGTGATTTTCCTGTCTCCCCGGCCTCGATCGGATTCGTGTGTAATGTATCCCTTCAGAATTTGGGCATCTCAAATCATGCGTGCGTGCATCAACGGTGAAAATTCGGAACCTCGCATTTGTTCCGGTAATAGTAGTGGTTCATCTTTGAACAGAGGATGCACTAAATTAAGGTCATGTTTAGATGCACCAGCTAAATTTTAGCTGGCTAATTTTAGCTAGGATGCATCTAAACACCCTAGCTAATTAACAGCTAAAACCTTTTTAGCTAATGGAATTCAGCTATTCCATTAGCTGTTGCAACCTAGCTAATCCCAGCTAAAACCAGTGAAAGATGAAAATGCCCTTCAGCAAAAACGCTCTGGACGCGTACCCCTTCGGCCGTCCGCCTGGCTCCCGACGCGCACCCCTTCCGTTCTAGTGTTGTGAACCTGTGCCTTTTTTTTTGAGCAAGTGGTGCGGCTTGTGACAGACTTGTGGTACTGCTGGCGGCGTTGCTTTTGCTACATGCTGTGAACTGCAGCTGCTGGTGGCGAAGGTGAATAGGAGATGTTGGGAGTGCTAAAAAAATGCAATTTATTGAAGGTAGCATGGTCCAAATAATCTCATTAGCTAATGCATCCAAACATCCCTAGCTAAAATCTAGCTAGCTAAAGTTTAGCGGGCTAAAATTTAGCTCTAGCAAATAGCTATCTAAACTTTAGCTATGGTGCATCCTGTCACACTCAATTTTAAGAATAAAACTGAATGCGAATAACTCATGTGTGCCCAAAGATCAATCACACACATAAGCCGACAAATCTTTAAATAGTACCATCACTGAGTGCTTATTACATAACGAATAATATTCTTAAACAAAACAGCGGAAATAAAGATAACTCTCGCGACGAAGCTCCACTTCACAGGGAACGCCGACTGGTTGACCACTAGCCTAGTACTCCTCACGGTAGTCTTCATAGCCATCTGAAGGGGTTGAGAAAAGCAAGAGTGAGCACTTAAAGTACTCAGCAAGAGTAACATAGGGTTATGAAGCTCAAGAGGCCGATTATGTCTGTACTGCGGTTGCTTTTAACTTGGTCAAGTTTTACCAACACTTAGCTTTAGTTATGCATACCCAGTTGATAACCACATGATAAGATTAATCAACATTAACAATTAAACAACATGATCATCTACACTGTGAGTTTTCCAGGGCGCTCGTAACCGTGAGCACGGCTATCTTGATAGATTTACACTCTGCAGAGGTTATACACTTTACCCACAAGCCATGTTGCCCATATGCCCGGGTTTATAAGTCCCATAACACTGCCAAGGTGAGCAGGCATGGAACACTATGAAGTTTTTCAAAAGCCCTTTCTAGCATGTAGCGGACCCTACGGACCCAATGCAAAGGGGAATATGGGACACCCCGATGGTACCACCCGCAGCGGTCCCCATACAAGCTATACCCCATAACCAGCTCGGCAAAGGTGTCTTTCACGAACCACAAGCATGCTAGTCCAAACTTTGTACTTAACTAAAGCCAGAGCCATTATAGCACTCATGGTTGCATTTGAATCCCAGCTTTTGCCCTACAGTGGGGTCCTATTACATGTTGCTATAAAAACCAGTTTTATCTCATTGTTGCATATATCATTAGTCAAGATTCATCTCAAGATCCATTATTGTAAAGCATAGCAGAGCTACAAATATGCATAGAAACCCATGGTGACAAGGTAAAAGGATAACAAAGCTATGGTAAAGATCTATATAGGAATCAAATTAGACACATGCAAGCATGACTAGATGAATTAGGGTGAATAGGTAACAAGGATGATCCCATGTTAAACTTGCCTTAATCACAAAGCTCCTGGTGATCCTGATCTGCTGCAAAGAACTCTTGCTCACCGAAGATCTCACCGGCTGTACTCGATCAACATCACCACGCAATCATCCGAACAATCATACACGAAGCAATAAAGATATGATCAGAACATTACATCATAAACAATAAAGAGGTTTTAAAAAGATTATAAAACAGATCTATACTTTACTACGATCACAAAGACGCGAGAATCATGCTAATCGGATCTAAAACGATTAAACTATAGATTAAACAAGATTTTGAAAAGGGCAAGATTAAAGCATTAAAAGAATTAATTTACATTGATTTTCAAAAGTAACTAACATAGATGAAATCTATACTACTGGATAGAGCATAAAATTACAGATCTAACGCAACTTGAACGGATCGATTTGGATTTAAAACGAGCAAATTATAAGCATTTAAAGTTCAGTGGCAAAACTGTAAATAGGGTTTTTCTTTTAATTTCGAATTAAACAGATCTGAAAAGAGAATACGTCTTCCAGAGAGGAAAACGTAAAGATGAAAGGTGCTTTCAGGACTGCGGGTTTATTCCCCAAAAACCGAGGGTCTCTTTAGAAAGAAAACCCTCGAAGGGGTATCTTTGATCTGAGACCGTCAGATCTGCTCTGACCGGCCCAGATTAGAAGAGAGGGAGGAGAGGGCAGCGCTGTGGCTGGAGTAGGGCGGCGCACGGCGGCGCCATGGCCGGCCCGAGGCGGTTCTCGCCGGCGGGGGTCGATCAGGGGCTACAGGGCTCGGTTTTCCAAACCGAGGGCACCGGGAGAACGAGCAGAGTGAGGGGAACTCACCCAGGGCACTAGCAGGCCTCGACCGAGGGCGGAGGACGGCCGTCGACGGTGAACAGTGGCGGCGGTGCTCTGCAAACGGCGACAAGGTCACCCAGAGCACAAAGGAGAGGGAAAAGAGAAGGGGGAGGTGTCCCGCGGTCACGCGAAGACGCTGCGAGGGTCGGAGAGGCTTACGGCGGTGGGAAACGCGCGGAACGACGGCTCGGCGGCGGAGCAGAGCGGCGGCAATGGCGCGGTGCTGCTGCTGCTGTTGCGAGACGAGGCGAGGTGATGGGAGAGGCGGCGCGGGGTGCGGTGCTATATATGGGAGGGTCGGGGGAGAGTCCCACGCGGTTACGACGAGGATCTCGCGCGGCGGTTGCGCGTGCTCGCGGCGCGACGCGGCGCGGACAGAGTCCGGCTCGGACTCGAGGGAGAAGAGAGGGGGCGCTGACAGGCGGGGTCCGCTCGTCAGAGAGAGA
Source organism: Microstegium vimineum (assembly GCA_022036555.1). NCBI lineage: Eukaryota > Viridiplantae > Streptophyta > Magnoliopsida > Poales > Poaceae > Microstegium > Microstegium vimineum. The sequence continues at coordinate 7,769,562 of CM039139.1, read as the reverse complement.
GAGGGAGGGAGGCAGCCGAGCGGCTCTGGCGCACTGGGCCGAGCGCGAAGGGGGCCGGCCTACTGCGGGGAAAGGAAGGGGGAAAGGGGAGCAGGCCGGTTCGGGCGACTGGGCCGAATGGAGGGAGAGAGAGAAAGGGTTTTTCCTTTTTATTTTCATTTTGCAAATTGATTTTCTAAAATGATTTTGAAATTCCTTTTTGGGTTTACAAACTCAAACAACTCAAGAAAATATGCAGAGACATGAAATGCACAAACAAGTTAACCCTAGCATGATATTTAATTTAGTTTTATTTATTTAATTCTATGGTCACAAAGTGATTTGAAATAAAACAAATTTAAGCAAATTCAAATCTAATTTCTATTTTTAAATTTTAGGGTGTTACACATCAAACAGACCCTAAAATCGATCTTTGGAGAATCTAATTTTATTGTTTTATTTATAATAAAGAGAATGTAAGTTTATTATTGTTGGTCCCTGTAATGGATATGATGAGTAATTAGCCACGGTACTCTTTTTTTAGTTTTTCCCAAAAGAGGAACGAATATTTATTTATATTCAAGAGAAGCATGTTTGCTCAATCGCTTGGGCAGTTGGGGCTTAAAGCCACTGCCGGCAGCGTCGCCCTTATCCGTTCCCCACCAGGGTTTACCCTACCGTTTCGACGTCGGGAACCGTCCACGGGCGGTTTGCCGGTTACCGACGGTAACCGCCCAAACCGCCCCCAAACCGAACGGTTTGGATTTTGAATTCAAACGGCGTAGTTCAAACGGTTTGGGACCGGTAACCGGTCGGATAGGGCCGGTTACCGTCCGGTTTGGGCGGGTACCGCCCCAAACCAAATTTCAAATTTAAATTTAAAAAATCAAAAATGCTGAAAAAATTCCTAAAAATAGTTCATGATTTATAGAGTCGAATGGTGTACAAATTTTTCAAATTGGAGTTCGTTTGCTATTTATTTTTTTCTTTTTTTTCAAACTTGTACACGTCAAAATAAATAGCAAACGAACTCCAATTTGAAAAATTTGTACACCATTCGACTCTATAAATCATGAACTATTTTTAGGAATTTTTTCAGCATTTTCGATTTTTTTTCAAATTTAAAATTTGAATTCAAACCGGTACCGAAACTGAACCGTCCACGGGCGGTTTGTCGGTAACCGGTCTGCGGTTTGAAAAACCCTGTTCCCCACAAAGTTTTTCGTTTGCACACTAGTCTTCTGTCGGCATGTCGATTACTTTTCTACCACGTAAACGTGCACACGACCGGGCTTGCGCCTGCCCACTTGCTCGTGCGGGGGAAATCTTCGGACTGAACAAGAACCGAATCGCATAGTGGCTGTGTTTAGATGCTGTAAAATTGGTTAAAAAAAATCCTGTAGCAGTCTTGTAGTACTTTTTGTTGTATTTGTTAATTAGTGTCTAATCATGAATTAATTAGGTTTAAAAGATTCGTCTCGCAAAGTTAAAACAAACTATGCAATTAATTTTTAATTTCGTCTACATTTAGTACTCCATACATATACCGCAAGTTTGATGTGACGGAAAATCTTCTTAGTTTGGGGATTATGTGGGAACTACACACAGCCGGACATGAAAAGGATTTCCAGTGTGCACCCATCCATCTCGAGCATCTTTTTTGTTCTAGATGGGAGCTCGGTCGATTGGCTTCGGCTCCTGGTGCTGGTAGTACTGTAGTAATAGATGAGTACTAGAATATTCACGAGCACGCGGACCACTGGATTGGGCCTTAAGGTAATCTGCTGGATAGTGAATACTACGTACATCTCACACGCCTGCACGTTTCTGGATTCCGGTTTTCACTTTTGCGTGGACTTTGGCTTGACTAAAAGCCAACCACTCGTTGCCTCGTTGCCCGTCGTCACCCATCAGTCATCACCATCTTTCGTCATTGCTTGCGTTTGGTTCAGGACATGCCTTGGGCTCAGTTCTACTGCATTTTGTTTGCCTAGCACGGAGTAGCGTCCAGTATAGGCCCAATTTGTTTCTGCCAGCTGTTTGGGGTGCTCTAGTTGGGCCTCCAGATGTCTTGCTTCTTACTAGCCTGTATATAATCCTAAAAAGGCCGACATATTATGAGCCCATGTAAGATCGTGGTTCGCTGCAAAGCTCACACGCACTTCGGCCTGCTCATCAAGCCTGCCCACCAACGCTGGTGAGGTGGAGCCGGTCCAAAACATATCCATTGCACTGTGCAAAATTATTCGAAAAAAAGGGGTGATTGGAGGAGCCTTTCGCCGATCGCCATCAGGGTTTACCTACCGTTTTTCAACCGGGAACCGGTGGTCGACGGTTTGCCGGTTACCGGCGGTTACCGCGATTACCGGTCCCAAACCGAATGGTTTGGATTTTGAATTCAAACGGCGCAGTTCAAACGGTTAGCGACAGAATCCCGCAAAGCAGACCACGTAACGCGCGACGTGGGATCCACCCCCAAGTGGAATTGCCGGAAAAGAAAAAGAAAACAATTTCCGCCGGAATCTGCCATGGGAAGTCGCCATCACCATCAGTTTCGCGCGAATCACCGCCGCGCGTGTGCCATTACCCGTTGTCGCGGTGCGTGGGCGCATTTGATGCGGTTGGTGCGGATTCCTGGCAGCAGGCCAGCAGCGCCAAATGGGGCCCGTGGTGGCCCAGTGGCCCGTGGCGTGGGGTAGCACGATGGGCTACTATTTTTTAAGCCGGCTCCGCTCGGATAAGATGCTTGCCTGGTCGCCCGATCATCTCCTATCGCTTTCACTGATTCTGTGCTTTCCAGTACTCCCTCCTATAGAAAGTGACATTTTTTCAATTTTTGACATCATATTTGACCATTTATTTTATTTAAAATATTTTTATAAAATATAAAAATAAATAAATTATTACTATAGCATCTCTGCTGATAAAACAAGTCATAGACAAATAAATAATATTTATAAAAAAAGTTGAATAAGACGAAGGCTTAAAGAAGATGACACAGATTCCAAAGTGACACTTTCAATGAGACGGAGGGAGTATCGTCTTCCACTATACCGGCTGTGATGGATTGATTTGAGGCGATAGCTGAAGTCAGAGTCGGGACAATCGTGTGTTTTCCACACGCTAACTGCACTTTATAGAGAGCTGGGTGTTTGGATCCAGCGGCTAGCTTGCACACTGATCTGCCCGGTTCAATTCAACCCATCTTTGGACTTTGGGTTGCGTTGGTCTGCCACCGGCACCGAGTCACCCTGCATGTCTGACTAAAACTGGAACGAAGATATCTTTGAGCTCGCGTTCTGCGTTCAGACGCCAGTCTTCGCGCCTATAAAGTTCTTTTCAAGACGTCTAGGACCAAACGGTCAGATTCTGATCAGGCTGCTTTGATTTTCAAAATCGTGATGTATGGGCACCATGTTGCTGGAATGGCTGAACGTGCACTTCGGTTTTGGCTTTTGGTCCAGGGAAGGGTGAGAATTCAGAGCCGCAGGTGCAGGCTGCCGCGGGCGCGTTCGTCTTCACTTGCTGCCGTTGCAGCTTTGCTGTTGTTGTATGTTGTAGCTCCATAACTACTTCGGACTACTGTAGTATGAATGAATGAATTGAAAGCAGCCGGTGGAAGTTGCAGCTACTCTATTTTGTTTCTTTCCATCTATTATGCTCGTTCAAGAGTTGCTGCAAGCATTTGTTGCTAGTCCCATTTGTTTGAATACAAAAAAGAGAGAAAATGAGAACAGGCTTCTGAGTTGTGCGTGAGAAAAGGATCACGAGAGGATGAAAACTTGGACCAAAACTTCTGAAGGAGGAGAAACGGATATGTGCCTGTGGTCTGGTGTACCCATTGCTGGTCGTCTGATCGTTTCCACCACGTTCACGGCAAGGGCACTGTACGGTGTACCATTTGCCAGTAAACATCGCAAGGACGGCCATAATTCATGGCCGGCTTGCCGTTGCTGCTTGCAGTGCGTGAGATAGGAATAGTATAGACCAGGCCGGTGGCACTCTGCTCGAGAATAGTGGCCGCCGGCGTTACTATTTCAGCAGGCCAGGGCCACCAACCGCGCGCCTCACGCGGCCCGCGCCTCCGTGAAGCCGTGAACCGTCGCCGTTAATCCGCAGATGGAGGAGCGGGGGCACGAAATGACCAAAGCATTATCCACTTTGCAAGGGTAAATTAGTGAAATCTCATGAGCCCAAATGGCAGCGTTGGCAGGCCACACGGCCCAATCATGCCTGTCCAAATTTACATCCATTCTGGCCCCACGATCGCTCGGATTGACGGCCACGATGCATCCAACGAGAAGCTTCCTTTTCTCCTACTAGCAATTCCTCCGCTGCCACTCGGTTGTCGTAATATAAACCCCCGGGGAGCGTGGCGGCCATTTGCCCCCAGCAGCTCTTGTGATCCTCCCTCAGCCGCGTCGCATCTCATTTCTCCGATTCGAAGCTCTCTGCTCCTCGCAGCCATGGCGAAGAACTACCCGACCGTGAGCGCCGAGTACAGCGAGGCCGTCGAGAAGGCCAGGCAAAAGCTCCGCGCCCTCATCGCCGAGAAGAGCTGCGCGCCCCTCATGCTCCGCCTCGCGTAAGCCTCCCTCCACCTACCTCCCGTCGCCCCTGCGCGCGCGTTTCTAGATCTTTGTGGGGTAGCTTTTTTCCGGCCGCGGTGGCCTGATCTAGGGTTTTCCGTTTAATCGCGCAGGTGGCACTCCGCGGGGACGTTCGATGTGTCCTCGAAGACCGGCGGTCCCTTCGGTACCATGAAGGACCCGGCGGAACAGGCGCACGGCGCCAACGCCGGGCTGGACATCGCGGTGCGGCTGCTCGAGCCCATCAAGGAGGAGTTCCCCAACCTCTCTTACGCCGATTTCTACCAGGTCGGTCCCCGATCTCGCATCGAACTAATTGGATGATTCGATCTGCCCGATTGGATGTGAGTTTTGACCGTGTCCCTTTCTCTCTCTCTCTCCTCATTTTGCAGCTTGCGGGAGTTGTGGCCGTGGAGGTCACCGGTGGGCCTGAGATCCCCTTCCACGCCGGTAGGGAGGTGAGATTTTCATCCATTTTTTTACTGCCTTTGGGGTTTAGCCAGGGTTTAAGCTCTTGTTCGAAATCTCTGAGGAGGTGGGTGTGAAGGTCGTTTAGTGAAATCGTGGTTGTTTACTCCAACAAGTACTACCGATCTATTTGCGTTTTATCATCTGTTTGGTAGATACCATTTTACAGTTAACGATAACCATTTATGCCTTAAAAAAGGGTGTAGTCAGCTCCGTAGGCTCCCGCACTGCAGGGTCTGGGAAGGGAAATAGCCCAGCCTTTCCCGCACAAATGTGCAGAGGCTGGGGCTCGAACGGTAAAGCTCTACCGCTTGCACTGGCTCGTGATTTTATCGCTGCAGCTAACCTTTATTTTCCTGTAACCTCAGATTTGTGTGCACGCATCTTTCTGCTCTGTTGGTTCATTATTTTGGCTTGTCGTGGCCACTAGTTTAGGTTTTGATTATATAATCCTATATTATATATAATATCATCTTCGAATGGTCGGTCCCTGTGCTGTAAAAGTAATTCAGCGGTTTACTGTAATGTTCGTCAATACTATGAGATGCAGCTTTCAGTATGTGTTTAGTTTGTTGTTTGTATGTACTCACACATTCCTTGTCTCTGATAGATGTGATAGGAGAGTCATATTAGTAACTTTAATTTTTGTCTGAGAAAGGATGTCACTAATAACTTGTTATCAAAATTTATGTTTTTAGATCCTGTTTCTAACAAGTGTTCCATTAGTGTTTGCAATTGGACAATGTCCATGTAGCCTTCCTTGTGCAAAGTACTGTTGATATGCTGGATTTATCATAGAAAAATAATCTGTCGTTGTCATGTATTGGTGTTCTCCATCAAACTTTTTATTGTTTTGAATGATGATATATACTATTTGATGCTACGTGTTGGATTCTTGTCATCTTGCGCATATATTGTGTTGAATGGGACATGTGAAATGTGATATGGTATGGTATAATTGTGTCGCTGAACCAGTTTGCCCTTATCCTGTTATACATATATCTGTTGGCCAGTAGAATACCATATCATAGGTCTTTGTCTCTTTATTGTGGAGGGGTCCACTTGTGTTCTTGGATGCACTGAATTTTTCAGAGTCTGTTATTGGGTGCCTGTGTGTTGTATGGTGTGAGTCTAGGCTTTTCAGCTTTTCATGCTGTCTAGATAGTTCTCGCTGCCTTACCCTTAATGGTGATGTGCATTATGCAGAGAACGCACACGGATGGTCCCAGTTGATACATTTGTCAAATTGTACATATAGACCATATACTTCTTGCATGGTGTCCAAAGCTGATACTATTTTCCCTTGATTTGTCATTACAATGTGGTGGGTCACAATTAGTTAACGTTTGGTGATTTACAATGTGTTGGGTGACAATTAGTTAACATTTGGTGATAAAGTTGTTCAATTCTATCCCTTTTTATTCTTTATTTTGCCTTTTGAGATAGGCATGACTGACTAATAGTATTGTTTGTTTCATGCCTCGTCATCAGTGTTTGTCACTGTAAAAATTTGATATTTTACATATTTTCTTGTTTTTTTTTTCAGGACAAGCCTCAGCCACCACCTGAGGGCCGCCTTCCTGATGCCACTAAGGGTAGGTCTCTAATCTTCACTATGGTTGTCATGAATGCTGGGTTATATTCACCATGTGTCTTTCAAGGCTCTGATTCCCTGCTTGCTGTTTTTTAACCAGGTTCTGACCACCTGAGGCAAGTCTTTGGCAAGCAGATGGGCTTGAGTGATCAGGACATTGTTGCCCTCTCTGGTGCCCACACCTTGGTTTGTTACTGTCCACTCATGTTGGATTTGGCAATGTAACATGTATGCTTGCATTGATCTAGTTTTCTTTGAGGTTTTCTTAGGGAAGGTGCCACAAAGAGCGGTCTGGTTTCGAGGGGGCCTGGACTTCAAACCCTTTGGTCTTTGACAACTCCTACTTCAAGTGAGTCTGTGTCTTGTTTACTATTGAAAAGCAACTGCATTTAGGCCATGTTTAGTTCCCCATGGAATCCAAAATATTTTGGGTTTTGGCTCTTTATTTTGCAAAATGGAACTAAACACCACCCAAAATATTTGGCAAAAAGTGGTCCATTCCCCATTTTGCATTTTGGACTCAAGGGGCCAAAATAAAGAAATCTTTGCATTGATTGGTGTGTCATCCTCACAATCCCCATCATTGGAATCCAAAATTTGGTTGGAACTAAACACCCCACCAAAATATTTTGCATTCTGGATTTTGAAATCCAAAATAGTTGAGATTTTGGATTTTGGTTGGAACTAAAGAGGGCTTTAGTTGAGAAATATTCAGGGTTTGTTTAGCTTTGTTATGTCATTCCTTGGCAGCTGAGAATGCTATACTAGAAATTAATAGATATCGCATATCTCCTGAACTATTTCCGTAGGGAACTTCTGAGTGGTGACAAGGAGGGCCTTCTTCAGCTCCCAAGTGACAAAGCCCTGCTGAGCGACCCTGCCTTCAGCCCTCTTGTGGAGAAATATGCTGCGGTGTGTACTCGTCATTGTTATCCAGGGTAAGGAGAAATGTAGGGAGACAAGTACTGATTATTGTGTGCCTTGTAGGATGAGAAAGCATTCTTTGATGACTACAAAGAGGCCCACCTCAAGCTCTCCGAACTGGGGTGAGTAACCATTGATTGCACAATTTGTGCTTGATCAGTGGAACAAATCTGATATGTTACTCTTCTGGAATGCAGGTTTGCTGATGCTTAAATGGCTCCTATCCTGGAGACTGGAGTGATACAAACTGCTGCCTGTATGGAATCGTGTGATCTTTTGCATCTGGAGTCAGAGTGAACCAGCAGATTGTCTAGTGTCTTCTCTAATAAATTTGTCGCCTTTGTGCTGTTCTTGGTACTTTGTCTATGGTTGAATGGGGGGCCATTGTCCGTTTGCCTAGACTCTGATGCTGTATGCAACTGAAACTATTAGATCTATGATCTATTAGATCTATGATCTTATGGCTGCAGTATGTTTTTGTTACTTTGCCTTTATCTGGTTTACGTTGGTTCGGTTCACAGCTTGTGTAGTTCTAAATGTTGTGCTTGCGCTGCGTGTTCTGATTGACTGGTCGAGCCATTTAAGATGGATCTGTTCTGTTCATGTTGTATCTTTCATTTTCGCTGGATTCCAGAAGAGTAACATATCAGATTTGTTCAACTGATCCATATGGCAAATCAAGCGTTCTTATTTATGCCCAAGTAAAGATGTCCTCGTTCTTATTTGGCATAGCTGGTAACATTAGAGATAATAGGCTCATCCAATCCTTCAACTTATCCCCAACCAATGGTCCAATGTCCTCCTAAACCTAATATTTAAAGGCATTGTACTTTTTTTTAAGTACACAGTACAACGCAGACACTAAACACGCATGTACATTCGTCCCTACGAATACACGTACGTAAACTCTATTTCTATGATCATCTACGAAGGACTGAGCCCTAGCGTTGAAAAATTCTGGAATAAATCCAGAATAAAGTGTCGCACCCAGGATTTAAACCCTGAGTGGGAGCCCCCCAAACAATGACCTTTACTATTACGCCGTGAACCCCTTCAAAGACATTGTACTTGGCACACTAACCACCGTCACATTCTTCATTCTCTCTATTCTATAGAGGACTGGGTATTTTAACCTTAAAGGTTCTTGTCCTATCAAAGATCTTCCAAAATCTAGTTTTTATCATGGTTAAAACAATAATTTCAATATCTTTATTATCACCTGAACCATTCACATTGACCTTGTTTGGATCCTAGGGCTAGAGCTAGTTTGGATTAGTTTGCATCCAACTAGCCCAAAAGTATACAAACAAGAAAGCTAGATTGCACTAGTTGCAACTAGCCTATCTAAAAATACTAGCTCTCCAAAGAGATAATTATTTGGACTAGTTTGGGCTGATTGTGGTGGAATGTGGGACCCACCTCTTTCTACCATCGACTCTACGCAACAAATAGTGCCTCAACAAAAGCAACCGCAAGTGCTAAGTTCCAGTGTACTATCTTTGGCCCGCTACCTTACAGTAGTAGGGGGCTGCTACCTCTACAACAATCGTTAATGTGAGCGCTACCAGCTACTTAGCTAGAGTTCTAATAAAATTATTTGAATATTTGAACTTCACAATGTCATCTGATTTATCAATAACGCTACTAATACACCTCGACATAGTTTTACCTATATGCTCTACGCAATTGTCAATACTTCTCAATATATATTATGTATAGGATACGTTAATGATTGTTCCCTGGGTTTTAAATTGTTTGGTATTTCAGTTTTGTTTTATGTCAAACATTTTAATTTTTAAGCAAATTTATAAAAAAAATATCTGAAGCTCTAAAATATATCCAGCTAAAGTTAATAGAATAGATATACCTTGATTTTTTATGCATTTATTTAATATTGTATTATTGTAGACATTAGTATATTTTCTATAAATTTGGTTAAAGATGAATAAGTTCAACTTAGAATTTAGAATGTTTTTACTATGGTTGGGGAGATGTTAGGAATCGTTAGTTGTGCCTATGATTTGTGCGCATATATGAGGGAGGCGTTGAGAGGCATCAATGGGGAGGGGTCGGGACTCGGGAGCCATTAGATGGGAGGGGTCGTGAGCCATTAGATGTGTTTATGCTAAAATTGAGGGGATTAAGTGGAAGAATAAAATAGTATCCATGTTAGATTTTTTTATGTAATCAAAGGTAAAACAAACTCAACCATAAATCCATAATTGTAAAGTAATATTTTGATTACTGTATAGTTGGGATGGATAATTCCAGTACCATAGTTGCATGAATTTTTTTTTCCTAGATTTCATTCGATCTTATAAATACCCGTGCCCGGCAACAAATATTGTACCCGTACTTGAACAAGATTCTTGTTGTTCAACCTCCGGACGACTTGACTCTAGGCTTCCAAGGCGCATCTGCATCATTCTGTAAGAAGAGCTGCTCAAGCTAATTCGGCAGACAAAATTGTGATTCTGCATGCCCAAAAACATGACCCAGAGTCCAAACCTTTTATTCTTGGTACAACTCATTACAGGAACGCCTGAAACCTGCAGCAACAGATTACACAGCCTTACAGACAGGATGGTGGGCTCGAACATCAGGAAACAAACAAATGCAATGTTCAGTCTACCCCGGCTCTTCAATCTCACACCTATTTACAAACAACGAGCATAAACGAGGAACCATACATCTAAAAAGATATTATCCAATCTAATATCGGAAATTGGGGTTCATTTCGATGGCCTCGTTAAATATCAGCTGCTTCATTTGGTCTTCTGTTAGAGCCTGCTGCTCGAAGTCGAACGAGAATGGCTCCGTGCAGATGGGCTCGTCGGCGATGTCGTGTAACCGCTCAAGGTACGGGTGCTCCAGCGCCTCTTCAACTGCATGGCAAAACAGATTCCGGTGAGGAAACTGAGAGAATGAAATAAACCATTCGTGAGCTCTTACTATATATATGCTAGTCTAAAAACCAACGGAGAAAAAGAAGGAAATAAAAACTCAGCTAATCTGAAACGTGTCGGGTAGTCTCTGAAGTCTGAAGTAAACTCCGCTGGTCTAGACAGCTGTCTGCCAGTAGAGGAGTCTAATTTTTAAGATTATCTACAACCTTTGTTTTGTTTTTCATCTTAAAACATGTTTGTTTTGTATGAACATAGCCGTCATCGTCACTTCGGCAAAAGCGATATATAGGAGGCTACAAAGCCGAGGATGGGTCAAAACAGCAGCCCCCAAAATAATGCAAAGGATGGTAGTAACACCAAGGCTTTGGATGCATATGGAGAAAGCTTCACAGACCATAGCGAGTAAAACTTTGATGACCTGGATGCACAATAAAAATTGGGAAACAAAGAATAAACAAGTACTCCCTCCGTTTTAAATTATTAGTCATTTCAAAAAATTTGTAGAGTTAAAACAACACAAAATTTAACTAAAATTATAGAGAATATCTTATTATATAAATTTAGTCAAAATTTAAAAATTTGAACTCTTCAAAATTGTTGGCATGACTTATAATTTGTAATGGAGAGAGTAGTCACAGAATCTGGTTTTTCATATAATAAAATGTAAGAAGAAGGTTGTGTCTTGTGGGAAATGGGAGCAGGATTTTTGTACAGCTCTCTTTTGTCCCTGAGGTAAATTTTCTATCGATCGGCATCTTAAGTTCTTAATAACTGCATATATTTGCAAGCGCAGTGCGGTAGTGCTCCGTCGGTTGGAACGCTATATCAGTGATACCACTACTATATTTGATCATCGAAGGACAAATGTGACGCCGGGTTTTCTGTTATGGTCTCAACTCCGAATTCAGCAAAGAGAACTACCAAATCATACCATTTTGTTGCTGACGAATGGCATATTGCTATTGGCATGCCTCTTTTTCAGACCGACGAATTGAAGGTTGTGCCGCGCATACTGCCCAGGTGTACTCAACTCCTCTCTGGAAATGTGGCAGGTTGACAGTAGTGTTGCCTACGTACATACTAGTAGTACTACACCGCATCGCGAGTGCCCCCACGTGCTAGAACTAGTGACTACCGACGCTAATGCGATAGTGCTTGCTCCTAATTAAGAAATCCTACTAACAGTCAACTGTCATGTCAAGACGGCACGAGAACAGGAAAAGAACACGTGCGGACTTAAGGATTCAGTAGCCGCACCGCACGCACCAGTTGCACATGGTGAAAAGAATTACTGGTAAAAAAAAAAGCAAAACAAGCTGCTAGCTGTAGACCTCACAATGCAATGCGAGGCGAGGAGGCGACTGGACTACTGACCTGTGATCCTCTGCAGCGGGTTGAATGTGAGCATCCGTTCGATGAGGTCCAGCGCGACGGGTTGCACCCGCGGGAACAGGCTCGCGAACGGCCGTCGCGGGAACTGCGGGAGGTGGCGCATGTACTTGCGCGCGTCCTCGTTCCGGATGAACCCGAGCTCATCGTCCGTCGGCGTCCCGATCACCTGTATTGTATGCCGGCGACGACCAGACCAGGCGGGCGGCGTCAATTCCGCACTTGTTTCTTCCTACAACTATCTAGGAACAGAAAGGAATGGTACCCTACCTCGGTGATGAGGCGCATCTGGTGCATGTGGTCCCGGCCTGGGAAGAGCGGCTGTCGGTTGATGAGCTCCATGAAGATGCATCCGACGGACCAGACGTCGATGGCGGCGGAGTAGTCGGTTGAGTTGAGCAGCAGCTCGGGCGCGCGGTACCACCGGGTGACCACGTACTCCGTCATCATGTCGCTCTCGGAGGACGGGCGCGCCAGCCCGAAGTCGCAGATCTTGAGGTCGCAGTTGGCGTTCAGCAGCAGGTTGCTGGGCTTGAGGTCGCGGTGGATCACGTTGGCGGAGTGGATGTACTTGAGCCCGCGAAGGATCTGGTACAAGAAGTACTGCGACACCACACGCACCAAGATTAGGCAAGGCTGATGGCGACGCCATATATATGTTTGTTTCTTCTGCATCTGCTAACTTAATTAATTACCTGGCAGTGCTCCTCCGAGAGCTCCTGGTTGGAGCGGATGATGTGGTGGAGGTCCGTGTCCATGAGCTCCGTGCCGATGTACACGTCGTTGAACGCCTGCGGGATCGGCGGGGGGATCACGTCCCTCATGCCTATGATCTGTTCATCCATTCCATATGTGTTTGTCAGTCAGTCATCCCCAAAACCCAAATTCAACTATCCCTATCGGAGGCCATGCTTACGTTCTCGTGGTCGAGGTGCCTCAGCAGCTTGATCTCCCGGAGCGTGCGCTTGGCGTCCATGTGGTTGTCGAAGGCGTTGGCGATCTTCTTGATGGCCACCATCTCCCTCGTCTCAAAGTTCATCACCGAGCTGCGGTACAGATTTTTTATTTTCAGAAGAATTACAATCAACCGCCCGTAATAATTTCCTAAAAATTATATATTTCCTAAAAGGCGAGGTAGGGTGTTCATTCTATTCGATAACTTGCCAACCACTGCATCAACTAATATACTGTATCTATCTATCTATCTATCTATCTATCTATCTACAGAATTAAAGTAAGAATCTATCGGTGGTCCGAGTCCAATCAATCCATGACTATCATCATCCATTAAACAGCCATGGCTCAAAGCTTTTGCAATCATCTATTGCAATTTCGCAAGGAATCAGCCATGCCTCAAATAAATCTTGAACAGGACGTACCAGACGATCCCGTAGGCGCCGCGGCCGATGGGCATGATGGGAGGCTGGTACTTGTGCGTGATCTCGAACAGGTTGCCGAAGATGTTGTACTGCAGGAACCGGCCGCCGTGCGTCACCGTCGGCCGGAACTCGGCGACCGGTGCTCCATCCACGCCTCCTCCGCTCATCGTCTTCCCCCGGGGAAGGAGAAAGCTCCCTGGCCGGCTGGCTTATTCCCCCTCGACGGACGGAGAAGAGGAAGACCCGGCCCGGCTCACTCCTCACACACAGGGTCACAAGCAAGCAGCAAAGCAAATCAGGCAAATTGACTTTATCTTTCTCGCTTCGCGACCGATTTGTCAAAAGAGGAAGCGCAGGCGTGGGATTTATAAAAGGCTGGAGGCGCCTCAAGCTGAAGCACGCCTCGATCGCTGCTGCTGCCGGGTGCTCTGCCCCCGACCTGGCCGGGCCGGACTCCACTCCAGCTGAGGAAGGTAACGAGAAAGTGAGCGGGAGGGAGACTTCTGCGTGACGCGCGGCAGGGCAGCTATTGCTGCGGACGGCGCTGATGGGAGAAGCTGCTCGGATCCGACGGCGGACAGGGCATTTCCACGGTCAAACGAGGAGGCGCACCAACCCCGGTTGGATGACCGGCGTGGTGGTGGGGCACGCGGTTCGGCTGATGGGTGGGGGCAGGGGCGGTCTACCGCCACACTGGGCCACCGTGTCAGGGGGCTCGGCGCGCGGCGGGCGGGAGGGATTGCCGGATTGGCAAATTGGCCGATAGGCGATAGCCGCCGACGCGTTGTTTTGCTGGCGCGGGCGCTGGATTGGACGGGTGGTGTTGGCTGTTGGTTGGGCCCGGGCTGATGATGTGGTGTGGCTCTGGCGCGGTGTGTCTTTTGACCGCCCGCGTCGTCGTCGTCCTCGTCCACCACAGTGGCGACGTGTGGAAATGGAAAGGGGGACTCTGACATCCTGCGTGCCGACTCCCAACTCCACTGGGGTCGTTGAGCTCGGCCGGGTGCCGGGTACCGGGTACGGACGGACGACCCGTCTCTCTCGGGTGCCCCGTCGTGAGGGATTTGTGGGGTTCTTTCTTCTTGTGCAGCAAAATGGTTCGAAGCGATAGAGGAACTCTGTGTCATCCAATGGTCAAAATGGTCGGAAAGGGATTCGTCGAACAAGGGCACAGACCACGAGTACTAATCCATGTAGGAGTAAGCTGCTTCGTGCTTTTAGAAACCACAATAATACACACACTCAGTAATCCTGCTGAATAAATTAGACATCAGGATCACATCAATAACATCGATTAGAATTGCTACTCGCAACCACCAGTTTCACGCCAAAATGTTGATCGACAAGCTTGGGATTCCTTAATAATTAGTGCCCGAAGGGATACACTTACCGTTAAGCAGGGGGGCCTTACAAAAAGACAAGGTCGAGGCTTGGCGGCTCGATGCAGGATTGAACACTAGTTTACTGTACAACCTGATGGTGCAAGTGCCATTTTTTTTTGACAGAAAAATAGCCTAACAACTAACTGATGTGTACTGCTAGCAGTACAGTGTTGCCCGGGCGATTGGAACAAGGGAGGCTTAGAAATCGAGGCCATGATTGCGAAGCTGA